>JBAMHW010032056.1:0-18020 GCA_037177495.1 Rhadinocentrus ornatus | reverse complement strand
TCTGCCTGTCTCCACTGGTCTGCTACCTTGCCCCTCCTCCAGATCACCTTCAGGATCTTCCAGAGCCTGTGGAGTAGACTGGGGCAATTCTTACCTACCTTGTAAGGCACTCCACTAGGCCCAGGAGCAGAGTTTGCTCTTGGCCTTTTGACTACCTCCTGGATCTCTCTCCAACCTGGCTCCTTCCCATCAAAACGCAGCGTTGGTGCAGGTGGATCAATCAGGGACCTGCAAGGGCCCAGTTCTTGCTCTCTACATTCATCGCTGTAAGTCTCTCTGAGGTGCTGATCGACCTCAGCTTTTGAGCAGGCGAGTTGACCTCTGCGCTTCTGCCCTAGCTGCTGTTTTGTGAACCCAATTGGGTTTTCCAGGAAGGCAGCCCGCTTCCTGGATCTCTCCTTCCTCCTCTTCCTGTGCCACTCAGTCCTCCTCAGGATCATCAGCCTCTTGCGGATTATGGTGGGTTGCTCTGCCAGAGGTCCCTACTCCTCTTCACTCCCTACCTTGTACTGCTGCCTTAAGCTCTTCAGCTCCTGTTGGAGCTGATGGATTTTATTAGCTCTGTGGTTCATAGTGTAGGGTGGCTTTGCTGTACGCCTCTCCTCTAACCGCTGAGTTTCTTCAGTGAGATCTCAAACACACATCCAGCTCAGCTACAGGTTTCTGATTTACAGACTCAACTATTTAAGTAAAAATCAAAGAGTAAAAGAGAAATGACGCAAAGGTAACATGAGCGTTCAGAGAGTAAAAGTAATAGCTTCATAAAAGAGCACTAGCATTGTTAGCATTGGGTATTCAACATGGCCAGAAATTATCTAAAAGATTTCCTAAAGATGTACGTTCTTCTAGTCTGAAATTAGACAACCTCTGGAGCCGAGCCTCTTTTTGGAGTAATTTACTGAAGACTCCTGGTTAACTGGTCCAGGTTGGTAAAACAGTGGCACACTCAAAAAAGGGAATCAGGGTAGTTGTTGATTTTTTATAACCAATTAATTCTCAGTTAACACATAAAACAGGTGTTTGTTGGATTAAATCACTTTTTTCAAGTAAACTTAATGTAATTATGTGTCATGTTATCCCTAAATAATACAATTGTGATGTATGAACACAATTCATTTAAGCGCTGGGAACGAGCATGCGTAATGCAATCAGCTACCCTGAACAAGCAAAGAAGAAGAAGAAGCGCAAACCAGTTCAAACTGATTAACTCCTGCTTTCATCAGTCTGCCTATTTTTCTTCACATCTTTGAAGTCCTTCTTGCTCTGGAGTCTCATGCACAAGGTAAGGGAACATTTCTGTTTTCATCAACTTGTCATTATTTGATGTATCTTAAAACTAGCATAAAATATAAGGGTTTGACGTTCAGGTCATGCTAATCTTAAGTTCTGTTTCGAATGCCACGCTAAATGCTTGTAACTAAAATCATTTTAGGCATCTAAAGGGTTGGGACATTGTTTTGGCATCTCTAAAAAAGTACATATTTTTATCTCTTACAGAGCAAACTAGCTCGGTAATTATTGAAATAATATATATAAAGTTGTCATGTCTTTGTTTTTGTGTTTTGCTTGTGTCTGGTGCCTGTTTAGTCATATTAACCGCCATTTCCTCAGAGCTGGTAATGGCAAGTGTAACGGCTTAATTCACTGCCTCAGTGGATGTTAACTTCCCGCTTCCTCTGTAAATAAAAAGTTATAGTCTACAAGACAGAGTTAGCTTTTTACTTTTAACAAACATTTTTTCTCCAAAATAAAAAAATACTGTAAATCGAAGTCTTTCGAAGATGGAAGAGTTGTAATAAATTCAAACAGTTATTTTTTATTTAAAACAAACAAACAAACGCAACAACTTATAATGTGTAGTGAAAGCCATCATCTCATTTTCAAATTAAATTGAGGTGGAATATTGTGATACAGATGATAAGGCCCCAGGAGTTGAGGCTGGACAAGTTTTTAAAACATGCCACGTTACAATAGTAATAGGAATATTGAGCAATACATATAACTCATGTCTTTATGATTTTTGGGGGCTTTTTGTGTAGGATCTTACCTGAAGCATTGTCATATTTATTTAATCACTTTGCAAACAGAAAATGGAATATTACATAATTTTTTAGATCAGTGCAGGACCAAATAAGTAACCACTAACTGTTGCTATTTTTCAGGTTGTAATGGATCCTGTTGTTTTGTACTTCTAGCCAACTTCGTCAAAGGTATGAGCACTGAATTGTCTTTTTGAATTACTTGCTAACTTATGCATACGTGAAGGCACTCACATAAATATTAAATTGTATTCCATCTCAGAGGTTGTGGTACATTCATCCTCATTGACCCTCTTTTTCAAGAACAAACTGCAACTATTAAACGGCATTTATGTTTGGTATGTATTAAGACCCAATATCTTTTTTTAAAATGAATTTGTAGAAGCTAAGCTTTATTTGCTGATTTTAATTTCCTTTTTTTGCAGCTTTTAATATGGCAAAGTAAAGGTTGCAGTTTAAACGCTCCTAGCAGATGCCAGTTACTTAAAACATTATCAGTTAAAACATCCATATTATGGGCGCAGGCACCCATATATCCCTGCCCATATCTTAGATGTCTATGTACACTGAAATCATGGAATGCTCTCAGGTCACATCTCTGTCGAGCCCATAACAGACAACAGTTTCAGCAAACATCATTGGCCACATTTAAGTGCCATGTGTGTGCATTCTCTGAAATACAAGGAGTATTTTGCCCATTTATATCTTCATCTTAAATCCCATGAAACAGTACAGTGTGTGTTTTAAGGTTGTACATTCAAAACAAATGTTTATGGGACATTTAAATCACATAAAAACAGAAAGCATCTTGCTTATTCATACAGTGACTTTAAACCTGGTATGGCTACAGTTAAAGAAAGTTCTGAAAATTTGAAACCTTCAGACACGTGGAGATGATGAAGAGTTTCAGCTGGAAGAGCAGAGTGAAATCCAAGATGATTCACCAGAAAGTATTGAGGAAACAGTGGAGGAGAAATTTGCTTAAATTTTTTGCTTAAATTGGAAAACATTCCCCATGTGCCAACAAATGCCGTTGATGAGCTTTTTTGGGACCTTCACTTCCTGATGGGTGTAACCTACCTGAACACTTTAAAGACCAGTTTCAGATTTTTGCACCAAGTATAATCTTGCTCTTAATCAGTCAGATATTGAGGATCTGGCCTCTGCAGTGTCCATATCCAACCTACTGACAAAAGCAATTGGAGATCAGGGTCTACTCAGCACAGCATTTAAATGGAAAAAATATTACACTGACAAGTTCCATGTTATTAAACCAGTTGAATATGTTTTGAATACGATACCTTCCAGTCTGTTCCAGTATTGCAGTCATTGCAGCAGCTCCTTAGCAAAGGATATTGATATTATATAAAACCACAGGGTTTGAAAAAGGGATGCTGCACCACAAGAGTACAGATCTTTTCAGGGTGGAGACTCTTTTAAACAAAATCTCTTCCTATCTGGCGAAGACTTACGAATCTGTGTAACCCTTTATATTGACAATTTTAAAGTTTGCAACCCACTGGGCACAGTCCACTGTGTAGCAGCTGACAATCTCGGTGCCCATGGAATTGCAGGTTTTGCTGACAGTTTTCCAGGTGAGCACTTTTGTCGATTTTGCACAGGGTGTGCAAGTGACTTTCAAACCAAGGATGTGTTGTCTGGTGGTTTTGTGCTCAGAACCAAAGAGATGTACAAAGAACATGTCAAACAGGCTAAGGAGAGGGGAAAACCTCATGTCAGTGTGAAAAGGGGGTGTGTGTTGACAGAGAATCTAACCAATTTTGATGTAACAATGGGATATCCCACCTGACATACTTGATACATGATCTGCTGGAGGATATAGTTCCAGTGGAACTTGCACAGTGTCTGGGTGTGTTGATAACCAAGAAGTACTTTTCTTTGGAGATGCTTAACAAAATAATTCTGTGCTACATACCAAGGGGATGATAAAAGAGCCTGTCCTCATATTGTGCCACACGTATTTGTAAGCAAAAACACAATCGGTGGGAATGCTGCAGAAAATTTGACACTTCTGAGATTGTTGCCTGTGTAATGGAAAAAATTATTACTTTTAGTCTAAGTTCATATGTTGTATTCTTTATAAGTGTAATAGGGAAATGCTTGTAATGATTATGAAAGCTTGAAACATTGGGTGTTCTTTGACTCCAATTTTGTCTGACTTGTTTATCAAGTGGCCTTAAAAAGAATTGCAGAAGTATGCACATTTTGCAATAAACCTGCTTTTGCTCATCTCAGTTGGTTTTTCCTCTAAAGAGCGCAGGTGACAGTTTGAACTCAGCTTGAACCAGACTGATATGCTCTCTCGTCTGAAAATGACATCCTCCTTCGCCTCTATAAGCAGAAGCGATAAAGGTCAAGTTCTGTTATTCTGAGAAGTTGTTGATTTCGAGAAGAGACTTTCCTGTTTGGCATAATCACAACCCTGCCTGCTACGCTCGATCAAGGGGTATCTGTGTATGTATGAAGGTGTGACTTCGGACTTGTACTGTCAGCTAGCTGACTACAACTCCCCATTTGCAAATGCCTGAATAAATCTTCATTTAGAATTCTCATCCAGTGTGTGATCCTTTGTTTCCTTTAAATTTCCACGACAGAAACCTGCCGTTGTAGAGCAGAGTGTCTTGCTGACTGATCGGATTACCTGAATCGTAAATTGATGCTCCTGAGGTACAACTTCTGCCCCTTGGTCAGCCTTAACCAGAGAAGGGGACGTGTAAGGTTTCCGTTCAGGCACCATTGACATCCAGAACGAAGTCTGCACATGGAGCAGCAACCAAATCACACACGGTAAAAAAGTTTTCATTTTGGGATTCCCCTTCATTACCTTCCGGTAGTTTAGATTCTCGAGACCTGGTTTAAAAACCATTAAGAGACTAACAGGGTCTCTTACCATGTGGTGGTAAAGGGAGTAAAGCTTTTTAGCAATTTATGTGCTGGAGTGTGGGTAACTCAAAACGAAGAAATTCGACAGGAGACGTCCTGATTAAAAATGGGTAACACAGCTGTGAAAAAGGAGGGTGATGAAGCTTGGGACTCCCCAATCTTTAAAGATATGAAAAACAAATATTAGCCTAAAAGTGTTGTTTGCGTGACTGACTGGGTAGGGCAATATTGTTTTCCTTAAAATGAGGGGTATGAGTAGAAAAGAACTGGAAAAGTTGAATGAAGCAGTACAGAAAGACTGGGAAAAGAAGATGAAGAAAAGGAAGGTTAAAGCCACAGATGTAGAAAAATGGGAAATGCACAAAAAAATTTTAAAATGTGAAAAAAATGAGTGTGAGAACAGAGAATAAAAGACAGATGAAGGAAGTGGGGGGAAGTTTAGATATGTGGGCAACGGGAGAGATAATGCATCTTTACCCAGTGCACCTCCACCATATCAGCCTAATGTTCAACCTCACAGACCATCGGGCAGTTAAGTTGGACCAAGATCTGGACTCCTGCCCTCCGACAAGCCACCGTCAGCCTACAACACAACAGAGACGGAGAGAAAGACAACAATTATCACCATCAGAGACAGCTGATTCTACGACTGGGCGAGCAACCAGAGGAACCGAGCCATTCAGCCCACACCTCACCAGACTGGGTTCAAATTTTAACACAGTCACCAGTCAGCCCGTATCATCCCAACGACAAGCGAAAAATGAATGACTACTGGGGATGGGAGCCCGAAGACCCAGCTGTTAATGCCCCCATGGTTGAGGTGTCCGGTCCCAATGGCCCCATCCTGGTGTACCGCCCCTGGTCTCCTTCTGAAATAATGGAACATTCTAAGAACCTCCGAGACCAAAGTGAGTGAAAGCCTTCTGCCGTGAACATCTTCCAACTGGTCTGGAACTGAGAAAGATCCTGGCTAAAGTCTTCACCGCTAGTGACCTTGCAAAAATCCGTCCCCACATGCCAGCAGATGCACTCTGTATGAAGAATCCCAACTGGGACCATGATGAGAACCGCCCCCACAGAGACGCAGTGGACATACTCTGTGACAACATTAAAACCACCTTACCCAATCGCAAGGGTCTGGCAGCCCTGAGAAACCTTTTTCAGGGCCCTGCTGAGCATATGGAAGCGTTTCTGCATTGCTGTGAGACTCTGTTTACTAAACGTTCTGGCCTGGACCATCCTGCTGCCATTGGAGATGCTCCAGGGCCATTGGAGCGTCTCCTCTGCCAGTATATCGTTGATGGAATGGACAGGGATGTTCTGGAGGTGGTTAAGAGACAGTATGTGGGAATGAGGTATGAGACCAGACTGGATGAGCTTCAACGTCAAGCCAGACATGCCCAAGACGTTGTGGACGGGAACAAGAAAAAGGCTGAGACCAAGAGAGTCAGACAGATGTCAAAAGCCCTGACTCTGTTCACATCCACTCTCAGTTAATAATCAACCAGTCTCCTTTATGGTTGACAGTGGAGCCACACAGTGGCCTTTTTTCACCCCAGAGGGAATAAGTTTAAATAAACTGAACTGCCTGATGACATTAAAGAAGATGGTAGTCTTGTAATTTCCTGGCTTCTGTGAATGCAACACAGGTACAAAAATATGACCAATCACAGAGTAATTTTATGGAAGCGGGTATCTTCCGTGTTTTATTGGCTGACAGCCCGGCGTTTTATCCCTAATCTGAACTCTGGTGTCATTTTGAATGGTCAAAAATGGACATCAGACGGTTTTTTTTTAAGAAGAGAGACAACTCTTTATTTGTGGTGGCTGCCAATGAGCAGCAAGACTCAGGACCAACACGAAACAGGTAAACAGACAATTTAAACCCTGTATGTTTTAAAAATTGAATGAACATTAGACAGATTATTCCTGACAGTACTTGATACTTCGAAGGTTAAGCTAGCTACACTAAACCGTTAGCTTTGTCCTTTACTGTGACACACATTTGCATTAAATCCAGCGGTGAAGTCTATGTGATTTGCTGATATAACTGCTGGAAAAGGTCCTGAATTTCCCAAAACCACCAAGGAGGAGGTGCTGCTGTGTATGTGTGTGTGTGTGGTAGATGAAAACTTTCCCATTAGTGTTGGATGTTAGGATTCTAGATGCTGCTTTAGTTCAGAACAGCTTTATTGTTATTTACTGGTTTTTATTTACCTCCAGGTCACTGGCTGGTCAATAGTTAAAGTCCAGCTGTTAAAGACCATTTTTACATCTCATGTTGCAACATTTCTATTTGGAATACAAAACCAGTCTTTTATGATCTTACCTTTGTGTGAGTGTATACTTTATGTATTAATGAGGCTGGTGGTTGTATGTGTGTGTTGCACCAGGACAGGGGTGTTCGAGACTGGGAAGGAAAGATCAGAGTATACCACTAGACTAAACTAGGCTGTACTACTGATTAAATCTAAAGTTTTGCTTTTGTTCTAAGTGCAAAGACTGCTGCGTTCCATGTTTGCAGTTATTCATGTAGATTTTGTCAATGTGATTATTACGACTACTACTGTTATTTAGCAGACACTTTTTCCAAAGCAACTTACATCTGAGAGAACAACAGGAGGGTACATCATGGATAAGTGCTGCTCAGACTGCTGTGAGTTCCATTGGACACAGGTACTGAAAAATAACATGTTTTTATTATGTTTGCTTTCTAAATTTATCATTTACACAAATTGTTTGCATGCAGGCATAATTTCCAACTATCCAGATGGTAGAAATGTAATACATTTAAACCTTTGAGTAGCATATTTTATAATTAAAATTATAGAAATGAGCCAATTTTCCCCCAGTAAATTACATTTCCATAGGAAATGAATGGAGAAGGAACGACGTCGCTTTCCGTGTGTCTTGCCCATAAGTTTGACACTAAATACAAACTACTGCGGTGTGTCTCGGCAAGGTAGAGCAGTTGTCTTGTAACTCAAGGGTTGCCGGTTCGATCCTCAGCCAAGTCGAGTTCATGTCGAGGTGTCCTTGGGCAAGACACCGAACCCCTAATTGCTCCTGATGGGTCGTGGTGATTGCCTTGCATGGCAGCTACGAGAATGGGTGATGTATACTGTAAAGCGCTTTGGTAAAAAGCGATATATAAGTACGGACCATATTGAAGCACATAATGCAGTATTTGGCTTTAAACAAGGTACCACAATGCTCAAGAAAGCTTAAATGAAAAACTTTTTTTTACTGCGTTGGTTCACCAAGATTCCTCTACGAGGGTGTGGGCTCAGCCCCCAACTTTCCCAGGTCTAGGAAACGCCCCTGGAGCCACACATTCTGTTCTTAAAGCAGGAGTGGTGGACCCTACTCCTCCTTTTAGTGGAAAGACTGATGTTTCAGTCTCAGCTGGAGGCCATCATGACAGAGAAAACTTCACAGACCCTTTGACATGCACTGCACCAGGGGTGCAGGAATTCCCACCCCCTTTTTTTTTGTCCAAATTATGCCCAGTAAATTTTTTGGGATGGGATCTGATATGCAAATAGGGTATACAAATTTCTTCTGGTCGAAAGGGACTAGCAAAATAAACAATGTTGCTGTGAAGATGGGATAGAATTTGAAATTGCGTGCTCAATGCGCATCACGGATTCATTTGGGGACAATTACACAAATATTTTTTACTCACCAAGAAGCAGACCCATGACGCACAGTGTCAGCTTTTAGTTTGTTCCCAACTATGCTGTTACTCAGAATGTATGAGTCATGCGTTAAACCAGGCTACCTCGTCACAATGTTTGATAACTGCATTTGCACATCACAGATGATCTGTGTTTCCTGTTGACATAAAGATTCATCATGTGATGGCACTTTTAATACAGTGTGTGTGCAGTGGATGTGAGTGCTTTAATGTTGACCTGTCCAGTATGGGAATATGATATAATTGGCTGACATGTAGACAATTCTGTCCCACATGGCTAGCATGGCTCGATTCAGGGTTGACTGACAGTCTTGATTGGTCTGCCAGCTCCCTCTGGAATGCCCCAGTTGTTAGGAACCCCAGTGTGGTCAGCACCTGTATGGGCACAGGTGCTCATGGCTCCTCGCATTGTTGCGCTCCAAGGCCGGCTGCAGCTCTGCGCACAGTTCCAGCAGGATTGCTCTGCGGCCGATGACTCATTATATACATTTTTGCGCAAATGCACTTTTTGTACATTGTGCCACAAATTTCCTGTGGGCGGGCAATGACAAAAAAATTTGTATTTTACTCAGTACCAAGTACCTAAACGTTATACAGCACTTGAAAGCTAAGATGTTTGAGATTTGAATAATGTATACCATCCCAGGTTATAATCATAAGCTTAGATTCAGTAAATTATTTTTAACTAGTTGCCAATACAGTTTATCTTTGAAGCTACACTGTACTTCAGTAGCAGAAGATACTGCAACAAAAATGGTCCTGTTACATCAGCAAGGGTCCAGTGAAAGTAGTCCAGTGAAATTGTAAGTCCACAATAAGCTATTTATTTATGAAAGCCGGGTGTAGGTTAAAGGATTGAAGGATTTTAAGGGGTTAAAACAAATATTGTTAAACCTTAAACCAGTCTTAATTAATCTCTTTGCTTTGTTTTGAATTTTTGTCATATGTGGTGGAAGCCAAAATTATTAAACAACGCTTTTCTATGTGACACATTTTCATAGTTTCTATGTAGTTGCTGGGGTAATGCATTTTCAGGTGATTAAACTAATTAGTCATGTTTCTTGTTTTGGCATTTACCAACAGAGGACAAAACTTTGAAAGGGCAATGAACGCTGGTTGGACGGGCCCCCTGTGAAATTTTACTTGGGGTCCCCAGAGACCCAAAAATCACCACTGATCATGCTCTTAGTGTGTTTGAAGCAGTCGAGTCAGATAGATTTACACCGCAACTATTTAAACCATTAACATATGGTGCACCTGCCATTGTGTGTTTGCACTGGAGGATGGTCACAAGCCAAGCTCCAGCACTCACAAATAAACCAATCCAACATTTCGTGAAGAAAAATCAAAGTCGAATTGTGAATAATATTAAATCTTGTATAACTGAATCCCCAAAAGATTCTTCTATGTAGCACTGTGTCCAAACACATCAGTGTTGCAACCAGCCTGAGAAAAAGCCTCCGTGATTTAACTGAATGCAGGAACAAATGATTACCATCTGATAAGTTCTTTTCAAAGAAGCATGCACACTGAAGAACATTTTTAAAGGGAAGGATACGGCATTCATTTGACACAGCAGTGAATGCGGCCAGTTGTGGATTATAAAAACTGACAGAAGAGTGTGAAACATCACAGACTCAAACATTTATTGCAAATGGGGTCAGATTAGACTGTCAATACTGCTGTTATGACTCAGTTCATAGCATAAAATTGAATAGTGCCACACAAGCATGCACTACAGTAGGTACTTTTTAAATGAATAAAATGCATTTTAGATAAAAAAAAAACAAAACAAAACAAAGCAAAGCGCCAAAGCATGCATTTTCTGCATATAACGGCTTTTCGGCATGTGTAAATGATCATAATCAATAACAGAGGCACGGTACTCATTAAGAACCCCCCACCCTTCATTCTCTCACCTCGCTGGCAGGTTTATACCTAGAAACTCTGAGTTGCTAAATCTAAACTAAATCGCTGATCAGACATGGTCTCTCTCTTTTTTTCTTTTAAAAGATCAGTCGTCATCAAATCATTCACTGGAAGTCTGATCAGACCTGGTTTAGATCTTTAATCCCGATGATTTTCTATTTGAGCACTTTAGATTCTGTCCACGGATGGAAGAGTCATGAACTCTGTATGCAATAAATACTTCTAATTATCAGTGTCATATAAAGACAAATACAATTTTACGCTTCTATTTCCTGTAAGTGGGTATGCAGTTTAGGATTTTACTATTTTCAAATTCAAATTTATATTTTACAACATTTATTTATAAATCCCTTTTCATGCAAAATGCAACACAGAGTGCAGTTTTTGTACTGCAGGACATCTGTTCATCAATTTGTGCCACAACTGACCTTTAACTGATGTTCTAGTAATTATATTTCTATTTGGGTTTTACGAATTTTTATATGGTCATATGAAGTTTAATAGTATGCTTTCAAGTATTCAAGTACACTCATCTAGGCTATATACTGCCACTGTAGTAGTGTAACGAAGCAGAGGTTCGTTACGTGGACTGGTGAATGTAAATAATTGTACAGCACGCTAAGTTGGTTGCTCATGCACATTTTGCACTTACAAAAGAGGCATAATCACACACGAAAGGTTGAACTGTTTATTGAATACTAATATCTGGTTTTGTTTTGCAGATACCTGCGTAAGACAGAGACGTTAATGGTGACAAACAGGATCATTGTGTGTAGATATGAAGTCCATAGGTAAATTAATAGTGTAATAGGTTTTACTTACCTGACTCATGTTCTCTCCAGGGCGTCCGGGAAAATGGGTTTCAGGTGGCCTGGACACTATTTCATGGCTTGGGAGAGACAGTGGGGCAGGAGGGTTAAAGAGTTTATTTGTTTTGGGTAACTTTATTGTTGAGGTGTTAAGTACTTAGTGTGTAAATAATTTTAAGATTTTGTAGAAGTTAATTTTAGTAGGGAAATATGTGGTATAATTGAAGAAATACCTGTTGGGAGAGTGGTTCAATCCAATCAGCAGCAGGAGATAAATGAGACTCGTTTGCTCATTTGTGTGTGGCTGCTGGTGGAGGCTTGACTGCTCTGCAACAGGAAGGAGTGAGTTTCCTGTATGAGCCGATGACTGGTAAAAAAAAACTTTTGGATTGGATGCTGCGGTCATCGTCTCACTGTTTCCAGCCACTCACAGGCCAGGCTGTCACAAGTAGTTATATACTTCTAATCAACATTTTAGTTTTTAAAGAATACTTTAAATATACTTTTATTAACTTAAAATGTTCCAGTCTAGTGCACTAAAAGTACACAGTCCATAGTATACTTAAAGTTATACTCAAGCATACTTAATAAAATAAACTTCAGGTATTTGATTTTTTGCAAAGAGAAGCACAATTCAATGACTTGACCTTATTCTGTAGCAAGTACAAGCTTTAGTATTAAAGTATAATAGTAAGTTGTAGTACTAATGTACTTATTCTTAGACTTTTCTTTATAAATTAGCCAAGTATACCTCACTATACTATTCTTAAGTATAAAAAATACAGTATATAAAAGTAAACTTAGAGTATACTGGTTTAGTTTTGCTATAAAATTAGCACACTATAATAAACTAGTTTTTGCTAAAGGGTATGCTAAAGGCTAAAGTTGCCATGAGGAAACTGTCCAGCTACTTATCGTTTTTCCACTGATGGAGTCTTTTCATCTCCAGAGTGGTTCAACTCAAAATTCATTGAACTTGATGAAATGGAACAAGTGAGTTGCTTAAACAATTTTTTAGTCCTGTCTTGAAACCAAAAACTCCCAGTTTTTAACAATGACCAGAAAAGGCAACAACTTAAAATAAGACAAGCATACCCTGATTTTGATCTTACTCTTGCTACTTTGTAGACCAGCCACAATAACAGCTACGTCGGCAAAATTTTATGGTGCTTTAAATTGTATTATGGGAATCAATGTAAAACCAAAGATAATCCTTTGGAGTTAAAATACCTCAGAAATTTCAGGCTTTCTGTTGAATCAGTACACAATGATGGAAGCTCTGCAGAGATTGCAACCGTCTGAACTCTTACGCACAGTAAATCTGTGCACTGCAGTGCTCCTGCTGCTAAAACGATTACATCAAGCTTGTTTCTTCCGACCTCAGAACAGCATGCAATGTCTTTGTTCCTCTCCTGCTCTTGTCATGAAACCTGTGTGGAGAATGTTGCGTGATGCTTCTTTATTTCCCACTGAGATGATTGGGTCAAGCTTGTTTATTTGAATCAAAAGGAATCGGGGTTGGGAGCCTCCATTGGAGCTCCTCTCTCCAAGTTGAGGAAAATCAGGCTTCATTGCACATCTTTATTATTATTATTTTTGTTTTTTATTTAATTTAGCATTTTGTCAATGTGTTTGTTATTTTTCTTCATCTGTTTCTCCTCATTGCCCATTTGCACAGGGCTGTAAGTCATGACCTTTTATGGACAGTTTTTGGACGTTTACCTATGCAAAGTAGGGCCAGCTGGTTCATCCCTTCAACTTACGAGAGATTGGTATTCACTAATCTATAAGGAAAAATACAAACAATCCACAGTCTACAAACATGTTCATAAATCTGACGAAGGGTTTTTGTAAAAAACAAATTCTCAAACACAACTTGACAACAAATTTAAGAAGATTCTCAAGAAGACATTGGTGAATGAGGCCCTATATTATTGAATCGAAAAAGGAAGCTGTGTTTCTCTAATGAGAAAAAAACATTTTCTGTACATTTTTCTAGGGTTTCTAACATATCAACAGTGTGTTGATTTTTTTTTATGCACTGATGTTTATCAGGGATCATGTGGAAAAAATACAACATTTACAATAAGGTCAAATAATTATTTTTTATTATTTATTTATTTTAGATACCATCCAAAAGAAATGATTACTCTCTCTAGTATTTTGTTTGACCCTCTTTCAACTTAAATTACAGCATGGACTCACTGTGACATTGTTTCAATAAGCTTCTGCAATGTCAACATTTATTTCTGTCAAGAGTTGCAAAAGCTTTTCTCCAAGATCCTTTATTGATGATGTTAAACCGCTGAGCAAAGTCTTCTCCAGCACATTCAAAAGATCCTCAACGGGGTTCAGGTCTGGAATCTGTGCTTGCCAATCCATGTGTGAAAATGATGTCGTCTGCTCCCTGAACCACTTTTTCACAATCTGAGCCCCATGAATCCTGACATTGTCATCTTGGAAAATAGTCGTTCCATCGGGAAAGAAAAATATAAAAACAATCTACTGATGGAATAATCTGCTCATTCAGTATATTCAGGAAGTCACCTGACCTCATTCTTTGGACACATAATGTTGCAGAACCTAGACCTGACCAACTGCAGCAACCCCAGATCATAGCACTTCTACGGCCCTGTCCAGTAGACACTAGGCATGGTGGCTTCATCACTTCATCCTCCTCTCTTCTAACCCTGATGCTCCCACCTGGACCAGGATAAATCTGGACTCAGACACTACTACACAGCTGCAGTCCCAATGCCTTGAGTTCCTTTTGTATTGTGCGTGTGGAAACGTTACTTTCTCGATTAGACATAGCCGTGAGTTCTGCTGTTTTTTATGATTGGATTTCACCAAAAGTTTAGTGATCACTGATCATTCATTCACCACCTGGTGTGTCTTCTGACGTGGTTGTTTAATAAATGAGAACTGCATCAGTGAGGGTTAAAGAACTTGTTCCCACCTGAAACATTGTTATCCATGCAGTCATTATCCAATAGCAGGCTCTTATCTATTTTCATAGATAAAGTCAGATGGTGTAATTTTATGGTACAGGCAGTGTAGTATTGATTCAGGGTTGGATTTATTGCACAGGATCCTGCTGGTCCCCACATTTGCCTTTTTGTGGGTGTGGCTACCTGCTGTTTGGTAGACTCCCCATAGCTTGGTCCCAATCAGTTTATCACCATACTTCTACTTTGCTCCCAGCACCACGCTTCACCAGACTGTTTGGCCATGGCCACATCAGTATTTGGCATGATTACTCCTGTCCTCATTAGAGCCCCAGCTCAAACCTGTTATCTCTTTCTGTACTGAAAGACTCCAGCCCAGCTCCTCTGCCAGTTTGCATGCCTCCTCCATCTGCCTGTGTTTTCTCTGCCAAACATTTACTGGTCCATCTCCTGCCAAACAACTGCCAGTCACGTTTGTCTGTGGTTTCCAGATAAAGCACCTAAATCTTCTTCCAGGAGTTTCATGTCAACCTTTGGGTCCTAATTCTTATCATAACACTGCCAAACGAGCCCTGCACTCTGTGCTAGTTTCTGACTGGTTGATGTTTGACAAGCTATGTAAAAAGCTTCAGTTTTGTTCAGCTGATGCTGCGGAGTCCACAGAACACTGTAGTCCTGATACTGCTTACTACCATTTGTTTTCTGTGCTAAAGAATATTTTATTTTCTTAACTGGTTTGACCACAATCTTGAAATCAATGAAAGCACAGACTTTTTTTTTGTGGATGCTGCATGTTTAGTCTTTACAGCATAAGAAGACACCCAAACAATAACCAGTTCCATGTGTAAGATACAGCTTATGGTTTCTGCAACTGTGAGATGTAAAGCATCATTGTAATCAGTTTGTTTGTTTAAAGAAACAGCAATATTCTCTAATGCACATTTATGTGAAACCCCCTAAATTAAAGCTGAAAGTCTACATTTCTCCATCTTGATTCCTTCATTTTAAATTGTGGTGCACTGAGGCAAAATGGCAAAAATTTAGTCCAGGATCATAAAAATATTCAGTGAATATGGACCTGGCTATAAATCTCCAGAAATAACGATAATTTACTGTAATGTCCTCTGAAGTAATATAAGCACATCTCTGTGTATGTTATCCTTTGTGTTCATCTTGAAAACCCGATTTAGGGGTTTCATTGCTTTTTATCACCAGCTATAACTCTTCAGAGTTCAGACACAGAGTACCCAGTTTCAGGTCTCAGTTTCATCTTTAATGTTCTTACATCAAAGCTAATATTAAAGTCTTTAATTTATATTTCAAACTTCCTCTTCTGGGTGCTCAAATAAAGTAAGTGCATTTAAATGTTTACATATCCTAGGTTCGTTTTTAGTTTTCTATCCTGATTCTTTAACTTTGTTTTATTAAAAACTAAAATAGAAACTGAGCTGAACCAATAAGGAAAAAAAAAATAATACTGAGAAAAATCAAAAGCACAAAGAGGACATATATTAAAATTCTTCATATGGGATCACTTTTCTTTTATCAATGTATTGATGATTAGAGTTTCTGTATCAGTGTTAGTATCCCATCTTGTTTTTTTTAGCACCAGTCATCTGTGATACCTAAAGAGTGTGTCTTTGTTTGTTTTTGTGTTTGTTTGTTTTTTACCCAGTGTTATATTGTGAATCATAATATTGTTTGGCAGCTTGCAGAAGTATCAAAGGCATCACTGACCTAAGTTTACCTCTTGGATCCTGCAGGGAGGTGGGAAATGTAAAGTGGCAGCAACATATGGAGGCTTTTATCGCTGCTGCATGCCTCTCATATCCACAGAAAATTACCTTAGTGTTCAAAGTTTCCTTGGAGCTTCTGATAGGAAGAACTGGAGGGTTGGAACCAGATAGCCTGTACAGCACTTCCAGGTGCAAGTCTGATACTGATCATGAAAACAAGAAAATTTAAATTATACAAATTAGCTTCTCATTGCAGAGTAAATATCCATGACTTATTAAAAACTTCAACATTATATGTGATATAAAAAAGCCCTATTTAGGAATTATAAATTTAAATGTATGCAAAAGGCTGCATGTCTGGTTTGCACATGCAAATCTTTTTGTGCCAACGTCTCTCTGCATGTGTACTGTAAAGCCAAAAATGCATATTTTTACTATTTGATCATAGATGTTAGTCATGAAGGAGAGCGGTCATGGACCGAGGTGTCAGAGATACAATGTGCAGATAAACCTGTGTTGCCATGACGTGCCACTAATCAGCCTATAACTTTCTTACACGATTTCTCCAAGCATCTGTTGCACATTTATGCTGTGGTCATGGCCTTGTAGAGACTCCTTAGCTTCTCCACTCCCTCTCTTGTGCAGGACTGCCTTTTGGATAACTTTTTCTCTATTTTCCAAAGCAGCCCTTTCTTCTCACCCTCTTCTGATTTTCTCTTCATTGGCTACCCTTTGTTTCATCTCTTTCATGAACTAAGTTAATAGTTTTTGATCTTGAACCATGTCTAAATAAGATGAGACACTTTCAGTATTTGCTGTCTCAGACTGTTGTCTTCTCATAAATTTATTTAAAAGGGCTTTTTAGTGGACATAGTGTTTTTCCAGTAACTTATTAAAGCAATTTTATCTGCAGTATGTCAAACCTCAAATGTGTGCTTTCTGAACAGAATGATTGTTTTCCATGCTTTGTACTTGAGCTCTTATTTCCACACACAAGGAATTTTAATGCTGCTCCAATGAAACTTGGCAGAGGTAAACGTAAAGGTTTGTGTGGACGGATCATGAAAGGCTGAACAGCCTTATCACAAAAGTATATGTTTGTTTCCAATATTTTCTCACTCCATTCATGACCATAGATTTTGAAAAATCATTAAAACAACTGCACTTTGTCTTTTTTGTGACTAAAGCTTCTCTTCACTTCCTGTCATGAAAATGAAAACACAGAAAATTAGATGGAGTGAAATCTGAGACTGAAGCGAACATTGATTCATCCAGATTGTTACGGACCCCTTCTAGTCTAGAAGGTGGAAGGGATGAAGTAACACAACAAGCCGGAAACGTAAATAAAAATAATCAATGATTTATTTACAAAATATTCCACTGCTTACAAAAACACAACATAAAGTGTCCTTTTACAGGTAAACCAATACAAATAAAAACAAAAAGGTGTCCTACAAAAGGAACTGCACAAACCGGCAGCAAATTATAACTCGTTACAACTATAAACCAAAGGAAACTTAAAAGAAATCCTATATAAAATAAACACCAAATCCACCAAAAGTCCCTAATAAATAAAAGAGAGGAGCTTCTCCAAATAAGGAAGCTCCCTTCTTACAATCTTCACTTAGCACCTGCCTGTTGAACAGCTATAAAAGAAACCGCTCAGGGTTACAAAACCTCTTCAGAAAACCACCACTGACACAGCTCTACACAAGGAATAATGTAGCATAAACTCAGTACACACTTTACAACACCAACTATGTTCTACCAACACAGCTGCTACAGAATTCTGCTGGTACACACTTAAACACCGTAGCTCTTTCCAGCCTTGTGGAGGTCTACAACTTTGTCTCTGGTGTCTTTGGACAGCTCTTTGGTCTCGGCCATGTTAGTAGTTGGAGTCTTACTGATTGTATGGGGTGGACAGGTGTCTTTATGCAGCTATCCACCTCAAACAG
>JBAMHW010030824.1:0-18172 GCA_037177495.1 Rhadinocentrus ornatus | reverse complement strand
ATTATGTGTAATTTGTTTTTTAATTAGGAGTCTGGAACATGTCAACACTTTAAACTTTTTAAATACTTTTGTCCACATTTTTCCTTATTAGACATTAATATCTGAAGGTAAGCCAAATCTCCAATAATACCAGAAAAAGTCGCTAGATCTGTTGTTAGTCGCTTAAAAAAATAAATAAATAAAGTCGCTAGAGGGGAGTGAAAATAAACAGGACAAAGTTGCTAAATTGGCGACACTGAGCCAAACCACTTCCCGTAAAACTGAGTTAGTCTTTCCTCTCTATCAACTGTTCGGTCTGCTTTCTCTTCGCTTGTAGAAGCTTGTTCAGTCACGTTTGCATTACAGACATGAACACTCGTTTTGTAGCTTAAACTAGCAACGTTCTAGCCTAGCCTAGCCTTCTACCGCATGCTGAGCACAGCCAACTGCTGCTGGACTTATTTTTTTTTTTACTGCTGCTGGGCTTGGTCGGGGCTCATTGGTCAGACTCCGTGTATGTGGTGTACGTCATCACTTACGTAGCCAATGTGTTGCAGCTTTTTCTGTTCGGCTTGAACACCAGTGAAACGCTGTAATCTTATACTGTATGTATATCGAAATATCGGAAATTTGTTAAAAACTCATATTACCGTTATTGAATAAAAGTATATTGCGATATATATTGATATTGAATTATTGTCCAGCCCTATTGGAAAGTAATACTTTTTAGGGGTTTTTCATTCTTCACTGGCTGATGAATTTAGTGTTAGATTTAAAATTAAATTTGTCAAAAACTATATGTGGGCAGTTACTGTTGTAACTACTTGTTTGCTACAAAACTGAATTAAAATCTAAAATCATTTCTATAACAACCTTTGGTGTCCAAGACTTTTTGCAGTTTCGTAATTGTGCTGTGCAATCCCCAAGGCCTTATCCACTTCTGGAAAACTGATTTTTTTGCTTCATTAGCTTGCTGAATACGGCTTGGCAAACCCCATCCACACATCTGTGCACATTGGTTTTGCTGACATCAAAAGGTTCACTTACTACCCTGTACTCGAAGCAAGTTGCCAGTTTGTAAAGGACAATAGCCACTCGCTTGCGAATAGGAACTGCCTCCCGAGGGCATGACATGTCTGGTGCCACAAGAGGTTCAATGGCATGACACAGCTCATTAAACGTATCCTGGGTCATTCTGAAAATCAAAATAAATAATTCGTCTGTGAATCCCTCAGTGATGATCTTCTCCCAGAAATTCGTGCATGCTCCCATTCATACGGACTTTGCCTCTGAACTATCACTTGCTGCTTCCATCTTCTGATGAGGACAGCGACAACAGCTGCAGTGACAACTGAAATAGCTGCTCCAAAACGCAAAATGTTTTGTATCTCCATCTTCCTCAAAGTGGAGAAGAGATTTTACGAGAAATGCGACTTGTGCGCTACACACCATTCAATAGAAACACCTGCAAATCGCATATTCACTTTGTCAAAATTGCAGAAATATCACTTTTATTTTGCGAAAACTGTAATGGAAACACAGCTATTCACAATAAATGAGCTGGCATGTGAAGCTTAAGTGTTTTCATTCTTTAAGTGTTTTGTTTCAAAAGTACATGAACAGCTGCTAGCATAAAACATTCTTATTATATTCATGCTTTTTTGTTTTACTAATTGTGAGCAGGCTGGCCAGTGAGCGGCTGGACACAAAGACACGATGACCGTAGTATCCAATACAAAAGGTTTTTATTTACCAGACAAAAACTTATTCCTTCCTGTTGTAGAGCAGTCAAGTCTCCACCAGCAGCCCCCCAAATGAGCAAAAAAGCCCCATTTATCTTCTGCTGATAATTGGACTAAACCACTTCCAACAGGTGTTTCTTCAATTATAATACAATCTCTTCTGCTAAAACTATTCCCTACAAAATCCTAAAATATTTACTCACCCTAAAGGCCATTACACACCGGGACCGTTGCGAATAAACAACACGATATTGCGAATAATTCGGAGGAGAAATTTCTAAGTTTTTGTCTATGCACACCAAGTGAGATACGAAATTGCGAATAAATTTAGAAGATTCTAAAACATATTCGGAAAGTGGGAAAAACAAACATGGACTCCACATCAGGCAACGATGATATTGTGCTGCCAAAAAAAATTATTAAAAAATGAGCGCACCGGGTACATCCTATCCTTGAGAAGAGAGGGGAGCTTGGGGAGTTTAATTGTGTAGTCCAGGAGCTGAAGCCCTACCACAACCGCTTCAGGACCAATTTCATAATTCAGCTCGTTGGCAATTCTTTGCCACACATTGTCTTTGTGATCATTGTCGCGATAATTCTTGTCTCGCTTGTCGAACAAACACGAGTGTTGTAAGACAAATGTAATAAGACGCTCGGCCACGGTGATACAAGTTATACACTTAAATAGCTCGCAACACCGGCTCTGGTGACGCAATCAATACGCCGTCTGATTGGTCCATTGTGTATCTGTCGGATGTGAATATTAAGAAAAATTGACCTCAGTTCGAAAAAAATTTATCTTGCAAAATCGCTTAATGGAAATTCATCACTGATGTGAAAGTTTCAATTGACTCCTCATTGACTCGATAAAAAAAATTGCCATGTGCATTAGTCGGACAAATTGTTCGGAGTAGGTGTGTAAAGGCCTTTAGTATAAAAACCCAAAAATGAAGTAAACCCCAAAACTAATCCAAACAATCCTGTTTTTAGCTCCCCAGCCTCATGGTCACTCCCAAACCATAAAATGGTATCCAGGGTCAGTGTACATTCAGGCAGTTCGTTTTTTTGTTTAAAACGAAATATGAAAATTTGAAAAAAACACACTATTTTTTTCAATTTTTGTTTCCTAATCCAAAACGAAAATACAGATAACGAACCGTTATCCGTTTTCCGATTTTGTGCACAAAATGAAAATACAAAAAACGGATAACGGCTCGTTATCTGTATTTTCGTTTTGGATTAGAAATACAAAAATTGAAAAAATGAAATGAATGAAAAAAACAAACTGCCTGGATGTACACTGACCATCCAGGCCACCTGGAAGCCATTTGCCTGATTGCACTGGAGGGAACATGAGTCCGGTGAGTAAACACCATTACACTATTAATTACCTTTGAACACTTCAACGACTACACACCATGTTCCTGTCTATTACTACTAATGGTTGTCTTTCACAGGTCTCTGCAAGACAAAAATCAGTTATTAGTATTCCATTCAATAAACAATTAAACATTTTGTGTGTGATTGTATCTCTTTCCTACATGCCAACTGTAATTTAACGTGCAAACATGTGCATAGACAAACTGTACAATAATTAATAATAAATAGTCCACGTAATGAACCCTTGCCTCGCTACACTAATATCAGTTTAACTAAACAAATTAAGAAAAAGCCAAACACTTTTTCTTTGAAATTTATGTTTAAGAGTTTAAGGAGCATGGCTACTTTAGTTTAACCACTCATAAAAGCTAGCAAGTGCTAAACAGCTGCTAGCATGAAATATGCTTGTTTTATCCATTATTTTCCATGCTTGTTTTTATGTTAGATTAACTAAATAACCATTAACTTCTGTGAAAAGGCACTACATGGATAACAAAATCCTGCTTAACCTTAAGTGTTATTTTTTAAATTAATATTTTAGATTTCAGAAAAAAGATTTTGGAACTAGTTTTGTATATTATTTTCCAATACTTAGTTTGTTTATTTAGTAATGTCATAATAATAAACAACCTTAATCTATTAACTCATGTATGTGAAATGGCACTACATGGAAGAAAAAATTCTGCTCAACCTTAAATGTTTTCTTTCAAATGTACATGAACAAGTAGCAACTGCTAAACATAAAACATACTTATTGTGTTCATGCTTTTTTGTATTACTAATATAAAATTAACTGAACAAATTTAATAAGAAATTCTAAGAAAAAGCCAAATGTTTTCAAAATGTAAGGATTTTCTTTGAAATGTATCCCACAGTGTTGTCCCCGCTAATTTAAAGTGTAGTGACCCTACAGTGATGTTCTAGCTAACGTTACTTGTTAAGAATTTCTAAGGGTGGGAAACGGTGTGGGGTTAAGACAGGGATATAATTTGATAAGGGGGGAGAGCGTGTGAGTTTGGTTATAAAAAGAGAGGGTTGTCGGGTTGGGGAGGAGTTGGTGAGAGTGCTGTTTTCAGCAGTTGTCCGGCGTGGTTACGGTCCTCAGTAAAAAAAAAAAAAAGGAAAATAAAAAAAACTGCTGTTCTTGGAGTAGCTCTTGTCCGTTCTTCAGCACGTCCAGCCGGACGTTACAGTATGTTTAGGAGTTTAAGGAAAATTGCTACTTTAGGCTAATTCAACCAAAGCATAAAAGCTAGCAACTGCTAAACAGCTGCTAGCATGTAATATGCTTGTTTTATCCATTATTTCCCATGCTTGTTTTTATGTTAGATTAACTTAATAACCATAATTCATTAACTTATGTGAAAAGACACTATATGGAAGAAAAAATTCTGCTTAACCTTATGTGTCTTCTTTAAACTAAATGTTTTAAAATTCATAGAAAGGATTTTGGAACTAGTTTTATACATTATCTTCCAATACTTGTATAATTAGTAACTTGGTATTTTAATTACACACTACACTAAGCAACATGCCAAACTACACACTAAATGGAGAAGGACTAATGAAAACATGGCTTTTTGTATTATTATTATTGGTCTAACATTACTGAGATGAAATACATCATACTACAATTATTTCAAAGTATGACCAAAACTGTGGCTGTAACTGAAGTTTAATAAATAATTAAATTCAATCAGTCAGTTTAGGGAAAAGATGCAAAGATCAGTTTGGGTAAAATGTTCCAACCAGTCACTGTAAAATACATATCTCATTAGGACAGTATAAAAGGGACACAAAAAGTCCTCACCATTAAGGCTCTAGCTCCAACTTACTGCTAATAAAATGTCAGTCTTATGTGCAGGTCCATCTTTGCAAACACATATCTGTGGTTGTGAGAAAGCCCTACAGGTCAAGGTCCTACAGCACCATCTGCTGGCGAAAGGATTAATACTGTCTGAACCAGTCAGGACCAGACAGGGTAATTAGTCACACTGACAAGCAGCAGACCAGTAAGCAAGAAGACGGAGTTGCTTGGACTTTTTGTGTTTCCCTAATTATGTGCGCGTTTTTATTATTTTATTTATTTATTTATTTTTTATCATCATTCCAGTTTGTGTTGTTAAAATGGAAATATGTTGTGTGAGTTGGAGTTAGCTAAGTGGCATGTGTTTTAGTAGTAGTTAACTAAATTTGAAATTTATTTTATGTTACTGTGTTTTCCATTTCAATGTGTGTAAAAGCTTGTTTTATTTTTATTTTGCATAAATTGCTTTCTTTTATCATGTAAAGCACATTGTGTTGCCTTCAGCACGAAAAGCACTTTATGAATAAAGTTTGATTTGATTTGAATCCTTGAGATGGCTTAATTATGAGTTTATCATTTGAAATGCCAATTTTCAACCACGTTTATTGTTTTGATTGTGACCAGGCTTTGTTAATAGAAAAAATGTTGAATTGTTTACTGTGGTTTTCATTTGATGTAATGCTGTTAAGCATGCTTTGTTTCTGTTAATGCAAGTGTTGGAAATCGTACTGTTTCACCACTAATTTTGCATCTGTGCTGTTTTATGTTTAAGTAGCAGTTTGCACATAGGTTAGGTATATTACTGGTAAATCTTGAAAACATATGCTTCTATGGCAGCTTATTTAGAAAAGTTTATTGATTTAACTGCTGAATAATATGCTGATAATTTTTTTGCCTTTCTTTTCAGGCCATACATACATATGCTTTTCAATGATCCTAGAGTCCAACAACCTTTATTAAAGAAGACAAACAGATCTCTCTCTCACCAAGTGCCTTGAGTCTGCAGCCTCAAACAGCAATCCTGTTCTCTGAGGCTTGCCCTCAAACAATGGTTATTTAAGTACACTGTAAATGAGTAACTTTATTGTATGTTGGATTTATGTGTAACGGAACTATTCACCTGTAAAGTGGTAAGAGTCTAGGGAGGCGCTTTTCTTCCCAACAGGACTCATGGTTAGATAAGGATGGCCTTTTGTCTGTAAACAAGGGGCCAGGTTAATGTAGCAGGGTGCATGTGAGATTAACTTTGGTTTGTTTAATTTCAGTTATGTTTAGTTGGTTAAAATAAAGGGGTGACATAGGTAACACTGGCCAGTTTATTTCCTTGTTTTTGTCTTTCCTGAATCAATGTAAAGTTGCTTTGTCGCTGGTAAAAGTATTTTAGGCAAATATTCATAATTTTGCAAAAGTGTTTTGCAGTTGCTCATGTAAGTTTGCATCAAGGATTGCAAAAGTATTTTACATTTTGTACAGTTTTTTTTGCTGAAAAGTAGTTTATTAGCCCTTGGTAAAACTGCCTCAGCATTGTACTTTTTAAAAAATTGTTCCGCAATATTTAGAAGCAGTTTGTCGCAGGTTGCTGAACATTGGCTGCTTTAGTTTTCAGCCTTTTTTCTTTCATTTAACCTTTGATTCCTGCCTGTCTGTGTCCTGCTTTGTCAGTCCTGCATTTGGTTCTCAATTCCTTTCTGTTGCCTAAATCCTTGACAGAATTTGAACATGAACTTTGTGAGTCAGTATGGTGCCGAATAGCTAGGGTGGTGCATATAATAAAACAATCCCAGTTAAGTGAAAAATAGATAAAACATAATTAATACAAAAACAATTAGAGAAATAGCTAAAGTAGCCAGAAAATTAAATATCATTTTTTTTTTTTTATTCTTCACAGACAATGTGATATGGTCTATCATATATTCGACAATAACTGTTTCCACATTTGGGTCTTGTAAAAACATGTGCAATTCGAAATTTTTCTCGTCGATAAACTTCATCTTTAGATCCTTCAATACCTTGTTGCAAACTTTTTCGATCGTATTTAGGTCTGGGGATAAGTCTTCATCGAGTCCTGCCAGCACCTTGAAAATGATCCGCTTTGAATATCCAACTTGCTCATCTTCTGTTAGACTTTTAAAAGCATCACAGCTGTCCAAAATCTTCACAGTGAGAGCAGTGACGAACAGACGGAGCTCCTTGTTGTGATTAGCGTAGGAAACGTTTTCAACGCCTGGGTTTTCTGCTAAAACTCCTCTTTCCTTTGGGTTTGTCTGGGTTTCTTCACCGAGCATGGCTTTAGTTCTTTCCATCTTGACAGTGTAGAAATAAAATGACGGTAAAGTTTCGAAGGTAATTATTTACAACACGGACACGTCACAAAGGCATAAACGTTTTTTTTTTTATTATCGAATGTGTTGCCATGACATCATGTGACGTAATGGCGATGTTCTGGAATGGTGACAATCACATATAAATGTCAATAATGTGAACTTCTATACGCCTACTTATTGATCAATTTATCCAAGAATGATTTAAAAAGTGAAAAAATAAAACAAATAGCCTCTTTCCCCCACCAGGGGGCACTGTGATCCTATTTGTCAAACTGTGCATCAATTGTAAGCTCATCATGAAAGCCACTGGTCTCTATTCCTGTTAGTATTAGTGACAAATGGTTTAATAGGAAACTGTCCTGTTTTCCTAGTATATAATTGTTATTACCAGAAATTAAATTAAGCATTATTAACCTTTTAAACAAAGCAGGAATGTAATGTATTGATAACAACAATGCTGATTTGGTTTAAAAGCACAAGGATTCATGATTTGGATGATGGAATATCAAGACAGATCAACTAGTCCAAGTGTCCAACACCAACCTCTGCCTACTGATATTCTCTGCATCTGAAACGCAACTCACCAAGGCGGATTTCAGTGTAGACTAACAGTGGATGAGCCAGGTTCAAAAATGGCTGTTCAAAGGTTCAAAGCAGACATGGCGATGCAGATAGGGGGTCAACTCACATGTCCAGTGGATGATATGATCCACGAGCTAAACAGGGCAACAGTTTTCTCCAAACTAGATCTTAACTTGAGATTATCAGCAGTTAGAGCACCAACCTGATATTTGCTACATCACAACTAACAGTCTACATGCCATCATTGATTTTGCCACCACACACTACAAACATTAGACAAACTACAAATATTAGAGAGTGGAGACACAACATTGAGGCTGTCCAGCAGAACAGACTCTGCTCCCTGAGAAATTGGCCTTCAACTTTTTGGAACAATATACTGCATATATGCCCCTGTAGAGTGAATTTTTCTTTCCTGTTATGTGTTGTTGCAGCAATGTCACAGCCAGTAATTCTGGTTCTTGTTTGACTATCTCCAGCAGCTTGGGTCCTTAGGCTGCCATTGTTACACCCCTGAAATGGAAATAATGCAAAACAAACATGTAATGTAGTTTGTCACAAGAACACCATTTTCAGCAATACATCACATTATGACACAAACAGATAACAAAATTAACTTAATAATAACATATTACTAGCTGCCAAAATATCTGTGCAACCACAAATCCAAATGGGTACTGTATTCTCAATATGGGTAAACTGCATTCACAAACATGAATGAAAATATTATGCCATTTAACAGTTACAATAAAACAGACTGATGCATTCCACCTTTAAAGCCATTAGCATTTTACTATTTTAACAATACATATATATATAACAGATCACAATGATTTATAATAAAGCCTATCTTCTCAAAGTGCTGAACATTGCACACAATTGGTACAGTCGTCTCAACTGCAATGTTACTTCCACCACGTGATGAAACTAGTAAGAATACTATGGTGAGTAAAACTTAAATGAAGCCTAAAACTATTAGACGGTCTTTACTTCAAACTTATTTCCTGAATCACAAAATAAAATAAAGATTTTATCTGAAAGGGGCATAATGCAGAACAAACACAAGACACACTGTTTCTGCTGTCACGTTCAGTGTTGTAATGGACAAGCAGTTTCCCCAACACTAACTCACACATAAGTTAATTGAGACACGATCAACAAGTCAAACTCTCAAAACACAAAGCTTTGAGGAAAATACTTAATGAAAACTGATGTGCAATCAAAATTAACTAAATAAAATTCAAATAATGGCATTTTAAACATGTTATTGAACTAATGCATCTTTTTATAGCCTTACAACTTAGAAAAACAGGAACCAGTGGGTGACTGTGTTGTTAGTGTCCTTCATCTGCTCCAACCACTGCAATGCCTGATGGTCCATCGCTAGTTTGAACTCCCTCCCAAGTAGATAGTATTTGAAAGTGTCAACGACCCATTTCACTGCTAGACACTCCAACTCCACTGCTGGGTACCTGCTCTCCCTGTGAAAGAGTTTCCAGCTGATGTATGCCACTGGTTTCCCGTCATCCCCATGCCCTTGTGAAATAACTGCTCCTATCCCCTGATGAGAAGCATCTGTTTGAATTGTGAAGGGTAAGTCAAAGTTGGGATTCTCAAGCACCGGTTTGCAACATTTGGGCTCCTTGAGATCCTGGAAGGCGGTTTCCTGCCCTTTCCCCCACAACCAGTTACTTTTTGTTGTACTGGTGAGGTCAGACAAGGGAGGAACCTCTCAGAGAAATTTGGGATAAACCTCCGGTACCAGCCCACAAGACCACAAAAGGATTTCACCTGCTTCCGGGTAGTTTGCCTCTCTTTCATCCAAATTGCCTCCACCTTGTCCTGAACCGGCTTTATAACACCACATCCCAGGATTTGACCCAGGTACTGAAGTTCCTGTTTTGCCATGGTGCATTTCTTTGGGTTGATTGTCAACCCCACTTCCTAGATTTTTCCTAGCACTGTTGCTAGGTGGCTCAGATGTTCCTGCCAAGAAGAACTGTAGATAACAATGTTGTTAAGATCAGCAGCAGCAAAGTCTCCATACCTGCTAGTAAAAGATCCATCAGCCTCTGGAAAGTAGCAGGAGCACTGGAGACCAAAAGGCAACCCGGTAAACTGCCAGAGCCCTTGTGGTGTCCTGAAAGCTGTCATTGGCTTGTCAGCTGCTTCCCCCAAGGGCACTTGTCAGTAGCCTTTGCACAAATCCAAGGTGGTAATGAACTTTGCCTGGTCTACTCGTTCAATGAGGTCTTCCAATATGGGCAGAGGATAAGCATCAATTCAGATTGTGCATTTACCTTCCTGAAGTCGATGCAGAACCTGATGTTCCCATCTTTTTTGATGACCAGTACAATTGGATTGCTCCATTCACTGATTGAACGCTCAGTGACCCCCAATTCCAGCATGACAGCAATTCCCTCCTCCAACACTGGCAACAGTTTTTCTGGTATTCAGTGCATCCTCTGCCTGATGGGGGTGCTATTTTTCAGGCAAATGTCATGCTCCATCTGGTTAGTTACTTCTGGCCTCCCCTGAAACAGATCTGATGGAATTATGGCATGTAATTCTTGCTGCTGGGTTAGAGACAGATGTGAAAGGTCAAGAGATGGAGAGATGTCTTTGACTGGGAGGAACTCACCCACAACATCCTCCTCCTCAACCACAGTCGGAACAAACATCAGTGGCTGGGGTGATGCATCCTGGGTTTTCCATTCCTTTAACAGATTAATGTGGTCTATTTAGGATTTCTCCTCTCTGGCATCTTAATGTCATATGTTTGACTCAGTTTCCTCAGTTCAGTATATGGACCCTGCCATTTAGCCAACGGTTTATTATCAACAGTGGGAAGAACTAGTACCTGTTGTCCTGGGCTGAATGACCTCTCCCTGGCTGCCTTTTTGTACCAGGTCTGCTGCCTCTTTAGCACCTTCTTGTTTGTGAACTGAGCAGAAACCTTTTATTTCTATATTTCAACTTTTTTCATGAACTGATGCCCTACTTCATCATACAAAAAAATGTCACACAAGAAAATAGCAGCTTTATAAGTTCAACATAAAGCAACACATTGTGAGCTTATTGTTTGGTTATTTTCATCAATAATTACAATATTAAAAGGAATGGTTTTAGACTTAGAAGGTTTTCAAACCAACAGAAAATAGCATTACAGTGCTAACTGTGGAATCAATTATTCCAAAAAAGCAAAGAGCAACGACATCCTTACTTTGGTAACTGTGGAACACATATGCTCATCTTGACCTAGTCTGACAGTGAAATTATGATGGATTATAGTTAAAATATGTCCATATACTGCGATGGACTGGTGACCTGTCCAGGGTGTACCCTGCCTTTCACCTGAAACACTGCTGGGATAGGCTCCAGCTCACCCTGCGACCCCTAATAGGAACAAGCGGTACAGATAAAGACATGACATGACATATGTCCATATATTGTTTCGTCGCTTCCAACCAACAAACCCCTTCGTGCTTGATTTATCTATGAATGAATAAACTGCTTGTTTGTGTGCGTGCTGCACGTCAGGTGGTGGGGATGGCCAAGGTGCAACAGCCTTGCTGACTGCCAGATTACGCTCACAATAGGCAGAAATGTTGCGCATTTTTAATGTTGGACAATCAGCCCTTGAACATTTTTGTCTTATCAACAAAATCTCACAAACGTCTTGTCATGTTTTCGTCATCAGAGAGCCATGTTTAGCTCGTCTCTGTCTCATTATCGTCATGAAATAAAAGTTTTGTTAATTAAATAAGTTCATCATTGTTGAAGGAAACAACACTGATCTTATGTCCTTTGGATTGTGCCTTTGGTCCCATGTTGCCATCTCTCAGTGCTTATTCCCTTCTCAATGGCTGCGATGCATCCCACTTCTGGCACCAAATGTAGAGGTTTAGGTGTTATGGAACCCTTAAGACAGGAGAACAGTCAGCAGTCTCGAAAGGGGAAGGATCTCACATGAATGAAAAAAGTCTCCACAGCCATTTCTTAGAGCTTCTTTTACTTAGAAATAAGACATAAGTGGGTGTTTTTTCCAGATGGCATGGAAGGCTGGCGCATCAAGCAGCAAGAGAATGGAGATCTGAGGTTAGTACAAAGATATGTGGAAAGCAGGAAATTTCCAACAGGTAGCGCATGGAAGGCTGCCTCTCCTGGAGTGAGGTTATTGTTAAAACAGTGGGCCAGGCTGGTCATGCGAAATGGGTTCTTATGTTGTCGTGTCATTGACTATAACACCCATGAAGCAAGATTCCAGGTTGTCTATGCAGCTTCTCAACGTAAGGAAGTGTGGGAGAAACATCAGAATCAGAATACTTTATTAATCCCGGAGGAAATTGTGTGCACACAGTCACTCCCTATCCAAAATGAGAAAGGAGAAGGTAAAGATAGTAATCACAATAAGAAAAACAATATCTATATCAACACATCATTCCTTCAATAACATATCTTGTAGGCCATCGTGCCATCCACATTGTACCTAGTTAATAGAGAGAAGGAAATGAACAAGAATAGACAGACAGTGGACATTTACATGACCATTATTTCAGGTATATTTAAAGCATTGTCAGATCCATCAACCAGCGCAGCAGGACTGTTCTCCGTTTACGCGGAAGTTTGTACAAAACAGATGGTTTTGACCTCGGCCTGAACTCTGTAAAACTCGTTTTTACACCCAGGAGCAACACAGTAGTGTTCCTCTTTGTTTTCTCTTCTGCCTTGGTTCACCAGTCTCCATCGTTCACTCTGTTATCTCTCTCACAGACAAGTGGACTCTAATCAGGACCGCAACACCTACCAACACCGTGACGCGACAGTTTATAGTACTGCAAGAAGGCGGCGCCCTTGCTACAAAAAATAAAACGCCGCTACATTTTTCTTTTATATGTTTATATTTGTCACGTTTGTAATATAATTATTGAATAGAATAAGACTCAATCTAGTAAATAATGTTAATTTGGTTGACTGTTTCATTTCCACTTTAAGGGCCTTTTTATTGTGTTGCAAATGAAATAATAAAGTAATTTTATGGAAATACAGTAGGTATTCTGAAAACGCACTGAAAAATTCCTTATTATAATTATGACTTTATCTCATAATTATGACTTCAAATATCATAATTTTGAAACTTTTTGTCATAATTATAACTTTTAGTCTCATAAATATGACTTTTTATTTCATAATAATGACTTTTTTCTCATTGTGATGTGTATGGTTCAATTAATGACAATTGTGTTAGTGGTTGTGAGAAAGCCCTACAGGTCAAGGTCCTACAGCATCATCTGCTGGCGAAAGGATGAATACTGTCTGAACCAGTCAGGACCAGACAGGGTAATTAGTCACACTGACAAGCAGCAGACCAGTTATCAAGAAGTTAGCGCTGCCTTTTCTTTGCTTATACTGCAGCTAAATTTGAAAATTGACATTTAAAAAAAAAACATGCTATGTTATCTATTTTGATGCATGTAAAAGTTTTTTTTTTTAATTTACATAAATTGCTTTTTTTTTTTTTTTTATCATGTAAAGCACTTTGTGTAGCCTTTAGCAGGAAAAGCACCTTATGAATAAAGTTTGATTTGAATCCTTGTGATGGCTTAATTATGAGTTTATCATTTGAAATGCCAATTTTGCATCTCAGTTTATTGTTGTGATTATGACCAGGATTTCTTAATAGAAAAAATGTTGTACAACTCTCATTTCTGGCCGATGTAAAACATACATCACCTGACTTATTAGGCAAAAGATGAGACACCTAAAAAACTCTGAGTTTTTTAAGTGTCTCATCTTTTGTCTCAGATCTAATGAACTCCATTTTAACATCTGCAAGTGGTAGCGCACATAATATTAATGTAAGCATCTACAGCTTCTTCATTCCATGTGTTGAATGTTTCTCCTGCGTCAAGACGTGTCTGCTGTAAACATTAGCTTACCAGGTGTGTACATAACATCCAGAGTGTAGTTGCAGACAAACCATCATTCTCCGTATTCTTAGTGGACAGTCTGAGTGGCTTTTTGAACAGTGAAATCTGTGGTTTATAATCAGTTTCATTGATGACTGCTTGTCCTGACAAACTGATGAAATCCTTCACAGGCACATGTTATGCTGAGAAGTTCGTTCTCGATTTGTGCATATCGGGTCTCTGCATCTGTCATGGAACGAGATGCATATGCAATCGGTTGCCATTCATCAAACTTTTGCATGAGGACTGCTCCTAGCCCACTCTGTGAAGCATCTGATGAGGTCTTGGTGGGTTTAGTCGGGTCATAGAATCGCAGAAGTGGTTCCTTTGTCAGGAATTTCCTTAAGTCAATCCACAACTTCTCATGTTCATGATTCCACTCCCATTCATTTCTTTTTTCGGTCAGATGTCTCAGAGGATCAAGTCTTTCAGGGAGGTTGGGTATGAACTTCCTCGTGTAGTTCACCATTCCATTAAATCTCTGTACATCCTTCTTACATTGTGGTCTGGGCATGTTTTCCATGGCAGACACTTTTCTGGGATCTGGTTTAAATCCTTCAATACTGCAAGTGTCCCCAAGAAATGTCAGTTCTTTCACTTCCAGCTGACACTTCTCCTTGTTCAGTTTTAAGTTTGCGCTTTTGGTGGCTTCCAGCACTTTTATCAGTCATGCTCAGCTTTCGTGCTTCCCCACACTATGATGTCATCCATTGAAGTGTCCACACCTTCCAGATGTTTGTAAATCATGTGGATTGTTTTGTGGTACACCTCAGCTGCAGGTGCAATGCCAAAGGGCAAATAGCCCAAGGAATCTATAACGGCCAAATGGACCATTAAAGGTGCATAATTTTGAGCTCTCTTCATCCAGCTTTAGTTGCCAAAATCCTGACGATGCATCTAGTTTGCTGAAATATTTGGCATTGGCAAACTGAATTATTTCCTCTCTTGTGAGAAGTTTAAAGTCTTCTCTTTTAATTGCTCTGCTTGGATCCCTGGGATCAATGCAAACTCTGGGCTTGTTGTTCTTTTTGACATGGATGAATAACAGGTGACACATTTTTGTCCACTTTAATTGTGTGCTCTCCGGTAGACAGCCAAGACCATGAAAAACGTCATCATATTGGTTGATGAGGTGATTATAGTCTGTTTCTCCTTCACTATCAAAGACAAGCACCCTTTTTTATGAGGTTAAGTCTCTCACAAGCAGCTAGACCTAATGTGGCCTGGACATCTCCTGGAACAACGATGAATGACAGTGTTTTCACTCAGCCTTTGTGTGTCACTTTTACAATGAATTTTCCTTTTACTGATATAGCAGCTCCAGAATATCCTTTCACTTTCACTTTAGTCGGGTGTATTTTTGGTCTGAGTCTTATCTTGACATCTGCTTCAGATATCACATTAGCCTGAGCCCCAGAATCCCTCTTCACAGCCATATGCGTATCATTCATCTGCAGTGTCAAAGTCAATTCTTTTTTCTCCTTATTAGACCCATTGACAACATCCACATAAAGTTCCTCCAAGATGCTCTTGTCAGCAGTGTGAATAGCACTTTGCTGGGTTTCATTTTTGCAGCATCGGGCATAAAGGTTCTTCTTTTTGCAGTTGTTGCATGATTTTCCAAATGCCAGACACTTTTTAGGAGCATGCTGTGTGCCACAACGACCATAAGCCTTTCCACATCCCTCTTTAATTGCTGATCTTGTTCCAAAGTTCCCCTCAGCAACACCGTATTTCTTTTTGGGTGCTTTATGCGACTCTTGTCTCACTGAATCCACATTGCCGCTTTCAGCAAACAGTTCTTGAGCTTGCATTTTTACAGTCTCTGCTGCTCTGCACAGTGTTATTGCCTTATCCAAAGTTAAATCATACTCTCTAAGCAATCTCTCTTGAAGACAATTATCCGAAATCCTGCAGACTAATCTGTCCTTTATCAGCGAGTCTGTGAGCCCTCCAAACTTACAAGTTTTACTCCTGTTCCACAGTTCAATTACAAATTGATGGATTGTCTCTCCAGTCTTCTGTACACACGTAAAGAATCTGTGACTTGGGGATGAATGAATCAATCAATCTGAACATGTAAACGTTTTGTTTGCATCAATGTTAAGTTGCTTTGTCGCTGGTAAAAGTCATTTAGAAATGTATTCATAACTTTGTAAATGTGTTTTGCAGTTGCACATGTAAGTTTGCATCAAAGATGTGAAAAGTCTTTCACATTTTGTACAGTTTTTTTCTGAAAAGTACTTTTTTAGCCCTTGGTAAAACTGCCTCAGCATTGTACTTCTGCTTTGTAAATGTAGACATGGTTTCTATGAAGTAAATGTGTATTGCAATAATGTAAAAGTGTTTCACTCGATGTTATATTGTTTTACACTTCCCGGCCACTGTAGATTGTCTGAATGTTAAGTTGATGTTACAGAAACAATTACATTTTCAGGAACATTTTTCTGTAAATGTTCCACAATATTTAGAAGCAGTTTGTCGCAGGTTGGTGAACATTGGCTGATCTTAACATCTGAAAGACTCTTCCTCTCTGAAATGCTTCTTCTATAAACAGATTTGTGGTCCAACGCTCCTCTGTTTTTTATGTCTGCCCATTTTTCAGCGGTGTGTTAATTAATTAGGGGGAAAGCCTGTTATTGCTATTAAAAATAGTTAAGTTAGTTTGGTGCCTCATTATTTAGGGTGGTGCATAAACAATCCAAGTTAACTAAAAAATTAGAAGCAAAACAACGCTGAAGAAAACTAAAAGAGAAATACTATAAGATAACAGACACTTACGTATCTTTTTCTTCAAATTCTGAGGGAATGCGATATGGTCTATCATATATTCGACGATAGATATTTCCACATCTCGGTCTTCTAGAAACACAATCGATTTCAAAGCTTCCTTGAACTTCAACTTTAGATCCTTCAATACCTTCTTGCAAACTTTTTCGATCGTATTTAGGTCTGGGGATAAGTCTTCACGGAGTCCTGCCAGCACCTTGAGAATGATCCGCTTTGAATATCCAACTTGCTCATCTTCTGTTAGACTTTTAAAAGCATCACAGCTGTCCAAAATTTTCACAGTGAGAGCAGTGACGAACAGACGGAGCTCCTTGTTGTGATTAGCGTAGGAAACGTTTTCAACGCCTGGGTTTTCTGCTAAAACTCCTCTTTCCTTTGGGTTTGTCTGGGTTTCTTCACCGAGCATGGCTTTAGTTCTTTCCATCTTGACAGTGTAGAAATAAAATGACGGTAAAGTTTTGAAGGTAATTATTTACAACACGGACACGTCACAAAGGCATAAACGTTTTTTTTTATCGAATGTGTTGCCATGACATCATGTGACGTAATGGCGAAGTTCTGGAATGGTGACCATCACATACAAATCTCAATAATATAAAACTTCTATACGCCTACTTATTGATCAATTTATCCAAGAGTGATTTAAAAAAATGATAAAAAATAAAACAAATAGCCTCTTTCCCCCACCTGGGGGCACTGTGATCCTATTTGTCAAACTTTGTGCATCGAAAGCCATGAAAGCCACTGGTCTCTAACCCTGTTAATATTAGTGACAAATGATTTCATGGGAAACTGTCCTTTTTTTTTTTCTTTTAGCAATAGTATAATTGCTATTACAAGAAATTAAATTAAGCGTTATTAACCTTTAAAACAGGGATGAAACCAGGGGTGGACTGGCCATCTGACATCATCCAGGTGGGCCGTTGACCCAAAGTGGGTCGATCCAGTCCGCAATGTTTTTCTTGGTAGTTTGTTTGTTTGTTTTTTTCTCACTCTCTAAATTCCCTCCAATTGGGCCGACCAATTGGCTACAGAGGGCTAACAGTGTGTTGGCAGCATCGACACATAATATTGTTCTATGTTTGTCATTGTCAATCAATCATGGACTGATAGTACTGTCAATTACAACACAAAAGTTATGGGATGTTCGGCTCTTTTTAGAGAGCTGGCCCTTTTGGCTTCCGAACGGTTCTTAATTTAGCATCTTTTTTAGCCCCATAATTTACCTTAACTTCTCAAAAATGAACGAATTGTGTTTTGAAAACCCTTTTGTGTCCAACATTTTTACGAAAAAGCTAATATTTGCCTCCTTTTGTGCATTTATTCTGATACAAAACCACTTACTTTTGTTTAATATTACAACAAAAATCTTATATTGCTCAGAAAACAGCAAACAAATTCACAAAACAGAATGAGAATCAAATTCTCTGATGATCTTGGTGGGTTTGCTGGGTCAGATGTCTCAGAGGTGCAAGTCTTTCAGAGAGGTTGGGTATGAACTTCCCAAGTGGAGAAGTTCACGTATCCCGGGGTCTTGTTCACGAGTGAGGGAAGGATGGAGCGGGAGATCGACAGGCGGATCGGTGCCGCGTCTGCAGT
>JBAMHW010026338.1:0-18740 GCA_037177495.1 Rhadinocentrus ornatus | reverse complement strand
AAACTGGGTGTAAAAAGTCCCTAAGCTTGAAAGAAGGTGCCTTTGGCTGTGCTTGTAAGGCTGAAAAAGAAGCATCTAAGCAAATTTGGGGGGGCTTTTTTTTTTTTTTTTTTTTTTTTTTTTTTTTAAGACGTTTGTGGCATTTTGTGAGTGTCAGTTCAGTGGTTAATCTGTACAGGAATAATTTTAAAGGGGTGATTGTTTACTTGCCCTATTCTTGATTAATAGTGACGCATTCAGAACATGGCTTTCACTTCCAAGGTAGATTAGTGGAAACATCTTTCTAGCCTTCATGCTGTATTCGGGAACTTTATGTATAAATTTGTGTAATTTTGAGGCAATACTGATCTGAAGCATAACAAGAAAACTGCAGTTGGCATCATCAATGTGTAACTTTTCTGATATGATTATAAGTCACGGTTGTACCTAATCAGACCGTTTCTTTATTCTCTGCAGATGTCTTGCTGATGTCGGTGATAAGTGTTTAAACCGTCAATGAAGCTGTAGACTGGACGTTGATAAAGAACCAGAACCAAGACAGCTTTATATGAAAAAGGAGAACAGTCGACCAGGCAGGTGGGAGAGCCACCCAACGGACTCTGGGATGTTTCACTAGATTCCCAAATGCTTGTTTCTGTGATGAATGAGGAAAAAGGAGGAACCTCAGAAGTTAAAACTTGATCAGATTTGAGCTGAAAACAGTAGAGCATTGAATCACGCAGCTAAGCTGATAAACACTTTGTAATGTAGAGGATCTAAGAAGACTTAGACTACGTATAGCCAAGATCCAAATATTCAGACGAACCTAATGCAAGTAAAAAGACAGTCTTGTGAGAATGAGTAATGAAGCCAGTAATGGTGGTGATGGTTATGACGAATGGCAGAAACCTTTGTCAGATTCTGAATCTGACACTGGAAGCGGTGACAACTGTGAGGGGAAAAAGGCCTCATGTGTTTCAGGATTAATTCGCCATGTGGGATGCTCAGTGTGTGGTAAACCTTTTAGCAAAAAATATATTCATATACACATGAGAACACACACTGGTGAGGAACTGTTCAGCTGTGACATTTGTAGAAAAAAATTCATTGAAAACAGAAATCTTAAAAGACACATGAAAACCCACACAGGAGAAAAACCATTTAAGTGTGATGTTTGTGAAAAGAAATTCAGTGAAAACACAATTCTCAATAGACACATGAAAACACACACAGGAGAAAAACCATTCGAGTGTGATGTTTGTAGAAAAAGATTTTACACTAACCATCATCTTAACAAGCACATGATCGTTCATACTGGAAAGAAACGGTTTAGCTGCGATGTTTGTAGAAGACAATTCTTAGGCAAACCCGACCTTATTAGACACCTGAGAATTCACACTGGAGAAAGACCATTTAGCTGTGATATTTGCCAGAAAAGATTTAGCCAGGAGTCAACTTTAAAAACTCACATAAGAATCCACAGCGGAGAAAAACCGTTCAGCTGTGATGTTTGTAGAAAAATGTTTAATTGTAATTCAAATCTCAGAAGACATAGAAAACTTCACAATGTAGAGAGACCGTTTGGCTGTGATGATTGTAAAAAAGGTTTTATAACCTATAAAGATCTTAGAACCCACATGAGAATCCACGCAGAAGAGAAACCGTTTGAATGTGAATTTTGTAGAAGAAGATTTTACTCTAAACGTCATCTTAATAGTCACAGAAGAGTCCACACCGGAGAGAAACAGTTCAGCTGCGATGTTTGCAAGAAAAGATTCTCCCGCCAAACAGAAGTTAAAAGACACCTGAGAATTCACACTGGAGAAAGACCATTTAGCTGTGATATTTGCCAGAGAAGATTCAGCCAGAAGTCAACTTTAAAAACGCACATGAGAATTCACACCAGAGAAAAACCATTCAGCTGTGATGTTTGCAAAAAAAGATTCTCTGGCAAAACAGAACTTAATAGACACCTGAGGATTCACACTGGAGAAAAACCATATAGCTGTAATATTTGCAAGAAAAGCTTTGGTCAGGACTCGACTTTAAAAATGCACATGAGAGGCCACACCGGAGAGAAACCGTTCAGCTGCGACGTTTGTTCGAGAAGATTCTCCGGCAAACCAGAACTTAATAGACACCTGAGAATTCACACTGGAGAAAGACCATATAGCTGTGATATCTGCAAGAAAAGCTTTAGTCAGGCGTCAACTTTAAATTCGCACCTGAGAATCCACATCAGACAGAAACCGTTCAGCTGTGATGTTTGAAGAAAAACGTTGGTGTGCCTCATCTAAATGAAAATATTTAAATCTCCACAAGGAAGAGAAGACTTTTGCCTGTGATAAATGTAGAAAAAGCTTTGAAAACTATGAAAATCACACACGTAAAAGTCTGTCTGTGGAAGAACATTTTTCTAAGATTTTTCCAGAGGTCTTTGAAAATGTATGAGTAACATTGTAAAAGATGAATTGGTGGTTATAGTGCTTTACATTAAACATTAAAGGAGTCGTCACCCGGAATTTGCACTTTTTCAAATTAAAACATGTCTTGGTGTTGGACTGAATTGTTAACTTCCCTGAAAGCCTTTGTTTTGAAGACAGTCGAGTTTTTCCATCTGGGCCCTTTGTTCACAGCAGAACTGCCAACAAGGGTAAACTCTCGCGAACGCGATTTTAATTTGCTCCTTTGATTTTGTCATCAGCTCAGCCTACCGCAGTTGCCATAAGTTGTTTAAAGATGTCAACTGTGAGTTAAGCTGATGCTAATGCTAAGGGATGAGCCTAAAAGTTCAACTCCATGCCAAGTACAAATGAGCCCTGTTTTTTAATTTAGTTGTAAATGTGCTTCTTCCACCATCTCAGTATCTGCGGCCAATCAGTGCGCACCTCATTAACATTAGTCAAGACCTTGCATGAACTCTCACAGAACAAGCTCAATGTTTTGATTTTTTTTGTTAAGTTTTCAAAAATATATTTTTTACATTTAGAGGACAGTGGATACATGAAAAGATCAGGTGATGATGCCTTTAAAAGCATTACAAAAAGAAACTGCAGCGCTGTGCGCTAGAGTGCGAGAGCACATTTCACCGGCGTCAGTTGCGCTGACCCTCTTCTACGCAAATGCCACGCAAGTATAAATCCAGCTTTACTCAATACAACAACAATTGGCAGCAGCCAAAAAACGTTGACTTGTTAAATGCTAAATCCTTGTACCTTAAACCTCCGGGTGCGGTTGACTTGTTGGCTGAGGTGAAATAAGAATTTGATTCCCCATTTGAAGTCTGCCATTCAACTAGCTCAAAGCGCATCCAAATCCCAGATGTCAGCATTCAAACCTCTAGTTCCCTGTCCACCGGTCCTGGCTCTTCTGTCTTCACACTGCCTGGCTGTCATATCTCTGTGGGTTCGAGTGTTGTGGTTTTCAATGAAGGTTTGACACCCAACACTTGGTTTCTTTAAAAATGTAATGCAGTCAATCTACCTCCTTCTTTAGCCCTATACTGTTCCTCCCGGTGCATTTCAAGTGAAGGTCCTCCTGTAGCAGTAATAGTATTAAGCATTACATACACAAAACTAAATATTGGCCTCATTTAGGGTCACTGCTAAATTAGACAGCCACCTAATATGTAGGTCCTCCACTAATTGCACAAGGCTTGCATTTCTTGTTTATACTGTACATATTACTCACTGGCAGGTTTATCCTGTCTGTTGATGTAGATATTGTAGCTAATTTGTGATTTCTCTTAATGTGATTTTTCTTTCTTATACTTTTTTCATTTAGTATGGTGCAACTGTGCACACAGTTTCCTCCGGGATTAATAAAGTATTCTGATTCTGAAATTTCATATTTATTATTTTTATTATATTTTTATTGAAAGTCTTATTATATCGTAAAACTGAAAGTACAGAAAATAAAACTTGCAGCACAACAGTGACATGTTCAGCTTGGGTGGCCAATGTGAAAGATCCATGGCTTGGACCTACTGAGTTTTGTGGGGGGTGGACCCACATCCAAATCGCACATCCACAGAACAGCCAAGCTTCAATGCCAACATGAACAAATACCAGAACATTGACGCTATTACAGTATAGTGAATCTAACAGGACTTCATATAACTTTTCTTGTAAATACAATTATTTATAAAACACAAAAATATAAACATAATTACAGAGACATGTTATCCAAAGTGATGAAAAACATCCAGCAACACCGTTTCTGCCGCAGCATCTCTGCTTCTCTGCACAACCCGAGCTGCCCCACACACACACACACACACATGGACAGAGTGCTCACTCTGAAGGATTTTACCAAACTACATTTAACTTCAACATATACTTTTATTTTTATTTAAATTTTCTTCAACTTGTTCAATTTACTGTATCACTAGGTTCAACACACTAAATATCCATCTATATTATATAATATATTATTAAACTATATATAAAATTGTAATATATAATTATTTGAGTAAATGTGGGGCACCACTAATTGTCTATCTGTCTACGCCACTGTTAAAAAGAACTATGATGCTTCTTGTTTAACATTGATAGCATTGATGTAAAATACTTGCTTTTGAAGCATCTGGTTTAATAGGTAAATATGTTATAGTTCTTGGTAATTTAATGAAGTCCACAGTTGCCGTGTGGTTCATATAAAAATAGAATATCCCCAATAATCTTGTGTAGTGTATGTGCGATAACGTCACAAGAAGTGACGTTATCATACTTCCTGTTTTGCTGATTTTTTCCTGATTCAGCAGCAGCACATGGCAGATTGTCCTTACATTGTCTGAGTGTAATCTGCTGCCATCCACTGTGAAGCATCAGGGAGGAAATGCTGTAAGATGAAATTGTGATAGTAGAAATGTCATTAACATGTATTAGAAGTAATTTTGGTAAAAACGCATTTGAACTTTGTAAAAGGTGTTGAGATGATGGTAACCACTCAACTGCAGACAGTGGATCTGCAGTGTTAACTAATCAATTATTTAGATTTATTTGATATCATTCCAAACCATTAGCCTCCTTATTCTAGATTTATTCTATTCTTGATTTATTCGACCAACCTTACTTGTTTAAATTAACTAAGATTATAGATTCTATTCTATAGATTTCACGCAGAGCAAAATATCCATTAAGCCCCTAACCTGCGGGGGCCCACGTCTTGGCCTAGTTTTTAATTCATATTTTTATAAAATCCATTAGATGTTTAATATCTCAACGCCATAGCGTCTTTCTGGCTAGGTGCCGCTTTCCTCTTTTAATTGACCTTTTTTTTTTTTTTCACTTTGTAGAACTTTTCATAGTTACTTTTAAAGTAAAATAAAACCGAACAGATTAATTTCACTCCTCTGAAACTATTACGATCAAACATTCGGAGCCAATCGGAATCTCTGCGTTTCAGAATCTTGACACACCATCAAGCTTAGCTGGTCTTTAGCGCCTGTCATGAGACGCCTGACCTGATTGTCTGGAAACGAATGAATATTAAATTCGAGGTAAGTAAATCTTTTTAGAGCAGAACAACAGATAGTTGTTTGCTTTATTTAAATAATGTTAGGTATCGCTTTTTTCATACAGGTCCACTATGCTTCAAGCAAAATGGAAATGTTAAGTCCAGCATTGTCTGATTGTCTTGCTAACTGAAGTTAACCATTTAGCTTGCTAGTATTTCCGCTATCCAGCTGGTAACCTTACAGTAGGCTTATCATTAGCCCCTAAATTTAGCCTGGTGCTCTGCCCTGAGTTGTGGCTACTAGGAATTCTGAGCTACCCTAAATATTCATTACAGCAGTTGCTAGAGTTGCCAACTGTCCCGTATTAGCCGGGACATCCCGTATGTTTATCTAAATTGAATTGTCCCATACGGGATGTCTCTTGTCCCGTATTCTGAGTGCTGCTCGTCGCTGCTCACAACACCTGCGCCTTTTTAAAACCTACTTTGCACCCGATACTCCACCACATCCTCAAAAGCGAAAATTCTTTCATTCTTAGCTGGACAGCGTCAGAGATGTTTACAAGACAAATTGTAAAATGTGTCTGCGCATGTTTTCAGTGGCGAGCGGTGCGCTGTCTGACATCATGCATCAGGAGAGAAACACTGGAGGAAGAACACAGGGGACTAGAGCTCAGTGTCCCAGTTCTTCCCCCATCATCTCCTGAGACTGATCCGGTGTGAGACATCATGTCATGATTGATCCATGTCCATAATTTAGGAGGATTATTTTTTAAAGTCGAATGAATGATCATTTATTTAATATACAACATTATCAGCCATTATAAATATTATATATATGCCCATTTAAAGAAAAAGTCAGACTAATGGATTAACAGTTAGTAAATAAATGTTGTTCAGAGAAAATGTTTATTTTTAAAATATAGCTAAACTTTAATGGTTACATTAAGTTCTCAATGTATTTAGTTCATATTTTAAAAATGTCCTTGTTGCTCCACACAAACGGATCTGCTGTAGTTACTGGTGCTACTGCCGTGTGGTAGATCGTCTAGTATCTCTTTAATTAAGTGATTGTGCAACAACTAAGTTGTGTGCATACGATATTTTGTTATATATTTTCCTCTTGTATGCCAAACAGGGATGTATGTTATTACAGCTTTATGGACCCTAATTAACAGCATTATATATGCAATAATGTTGCACTGTGGTGGTCATGGCCCTCAGGAGCTATGGTTGGCGTTCCTTTTTTTCACTTCTGGAAGCAACTCTAGCGGTCGCGCATTATGGACATGGATATTTTTTTGTATGATTTTTGTAAATCCAGTAGAGTTTTCTCTTTTCGTTGAAAAGGGTGACATATGTATTTGTGACATTGATCCCTAAATATCTGAGCTGAGAGACCATTCTGAAAGGCAGCTGCTCCTATCCCTGGCGCTGAGCCAATTCATTAATTGGAAACATAATATTTTGGATATATTAAGTTTGTATCCTGATATTTTGCCAAAAGTATTGGTTACGAGTCTCAGGGATGGTGACCGGCGTAACAAAGATGTTACCTGTTATCAGCAGGCGAAAGAGGAGAATTAAGGCAACGTTGCATCTCGTTTTCTCTCCAAGATTGCGTCCCATTTATTAAATATCACATCACAATCATTTCTGCATCTTTCATTTCAGTTTGTTTTAAATTCAACTTAACCAATTCCATAATAAGTCCATATGAGTCCTTTTGACCACCTTTACTAATATACATTCAATCATGACACACATTCTCCTTGGTCACTTCTGTCCTTGAGATGAGCACATCTGTATAACCATGTATTCACATTAACAGTCCTTGTACATTAAGCAACAGTTTTATATTACCGGTTAGTACTGGCTCTAAAACGTGCAAATAAAATGTCTCATTCACAAGAAATGTGTATTTTCTCTTTGTATATAGCAAAACAATTCAAATAAAGCTTTTGTAAAATGTACAGGTCACTGAAACGTGAAGTATTGAATGTGTTTGTGAAAACTTGGAAACATCTCAAGTCAACAGGTTCAGAATTAACAACATAATAAACTTCAGTACAAAGTGCAACCAAAATGTTTATTTTTCATTAGTACGTTCAAGAGTGCATGTAAACTCTGGCTGTTAGAAATACATGTGCACAGGAGTCTCCAAAATGCACCTAACCCCTCTCTCTCTCTCTCTCTCTCCCTCATGTGATTTGCAGTGCATGAGGTGCAACATTGTGGCTACTCTGCAAACTTACCTTTAAAAGTTACTTTACCTGACACTAAACTGATACAAACAACATTAAATACACACAAATCTCACGAATACAATGTCCGGTTTAATACCAAATTATAATATGCTTTAGAGGAGATTTACTGACTTATCAGCAGGTGAAAGAGAAGTAAGGCAACGTTGCATCTCGTTTTCTCTCCAAGATTGCGTCCGAGTAAAAAGCGGAAGTGTAAAAAAATACACCATTAATAAATTAAACTTGCAGCTACCTGTCAGGGTGGCAGAATTCTTGAACCTCCAGGCCTTAAAGCTATTAACTAATATGTCTAATATATAGACTATTATCTAAACTAGAAGACTCAATCGCTCTTCCAACTTCACAACGGGAGGCTGACTTATCCAGTAACTTTAATTAAAATGAATGGTCACAAATAAGTTTTAACACCTTTTAAAATGACTAAGAATTCAAATATGCAACTAATACAATTCAAAATTCTGCATAGAATTTGTTATACAGGACAAAGGATGTTCAGGATGGGTCTGTCACAGTCAAACATCTGCTTACATTGCACGGATAACACCATTGACAACTATTTCCATGCCTTGTGGTCCTGCACACCCGTTCACAGGTTTTGGCTCCAGGTTTGCGAAGAGATGTCAACCTGGTTTAAATGTAATATTCATGCAAACCCCACACTGTGTCTACTAGGTGACATAGGTGACATTAATATAGCAATTAACTCTGCACAGATGATACGCTCGGCATTATGGACAATGGCGCGGAGTGACTAGTGCTTGTGTTTTGTATGTTGCGGGACATGGCTGCTCTGCGGTGGAGGCGGTTTTGGGTCCGGCCCTGTCGGGTGCTGTTGGGCCAGCGGTTCGGGTCGCCTCGTGGCGGGGGGTGGGGCCACTGATGGTGCCTGGGGTAAGTGGGCGTCGGCCCTAGGCCGGGTGACCGGGATGTTCTGGGGCCGGCTGGGCGGGGGTTCTGGGCATTTAGCCAATCAAATTCCCGTCATAGCAATATGCTGCTATAGTATGAGGATTCTAAAATGGTTTTAGGAAATTTGTGCACAAACACAGCAAACAGCTGGTTAACGTACTGACTGAAACACACATAGAATAGTCCTTTTTGATGCTATTGTTTACCAACTAGTAATACAGTGGTGTGAAAAAGTGTTTGCCCCTTCCAGATTTCTACGTTTGTAACACTTCAATGTTTCAGATGATCAAATTTAAATATTAGTCAAAGACAACACAAGTAAACATAACATGCAATTTTTAAAATAAGGTTTTTATTAAGGAAAAAAAAATCCAAATCTTCATGGCTTTGTGTGATTGCCCCCTAAACCTAATAACTGGTTGGGCCACCTTTAGCAGCAACAACTGCAATCAAGCATTTGCAATAACTCGGCAGTGAGTCTTTTAAAGTGTTGTGGAGGAATTTTGGCCCACTCATCTTTGCAGAATCGTTATTCAGCCATATTGGAAAGTTGTGGAACATGAACCACCTTTTTAAGGTCATGCCACAGCATCTTAATAGGAATCAGGTCAGGACTTTGACTGGCCAGCCTAATGTCTTCATTTTGTTTTTCTTCCTTCATTCAGAGATGGACTTACTGGTTGTTTTGGATCATTGTCGTGCTTCAGAAGTTCATTTCAGCTTGAGTACACAAACAGATGGCCGGACACTTTCAAGATTGCTTAGTAGACAGGAGAATTCATGGTTCCATTTACCACAGCAAGTCTGTCAGGCCGTGAAGCAGCAAAACAGCCCCAGACCATCACACTACCACCACCATATTTTACTGTTGGTACTAGCTCTAGTTTTACTCTTTAATCATAGTGCTTCCTACAGCCTTCTAGTATGTACTTCAGTGGTTTGGTGGGGATGGTGAAGCCTTTCTAATAGTTTTCGCCACCATTTTTAACACCTGAACCAGTTTCTGCGCCGTGTGGGCATAGCCTTAGCCTAAGTCAAAAATGAGAGGATGACAGACCTGGGAGGCTGAGGAGTATGATTCTCCTGTAGTTGGAGCACACCCTCCGGTGACAACCACTCCAGTCTGCCAGTCCAGGGGAACTGTCACCGATGTCCACGCGATGCTGCAGAGGCGTGTCAGCCAAGACAGCCCTACAGCATCCAGAGCCTTAAGGAACTCTGGGCGGATCTCATCCACCCCTGGGGCCCTGCCACTAAGGAGCTGTCCAAACTCCTCCCAAGCCAGGGTTTTTGCCTTAGCCACCACCAAAGCTGCGTTCCGTTTAGCCTGCCAATACCCATCAGCTGCCTCCGGAGTTCCACAGGCCAAAAGGGCCCGATAGGACCCCTTTTTAAGTTTGACAGCAACTACCAACGAGTTCGGAGATTGCCACTACAACAGGCACCGATGACCTTACGGCCACAGCTTCGGTTGGCCGCCTCAAAAATAGAGGCACGGAACACAGCCCACTCGGACTCAATGTCCCCCACCTCACCCAGGACATGGTAGAAGCTCTGCCGGAGATGGGAGTTGAAACTCTTTCTGACAGGGTACTCCGCCAGACGTTCCCCTCACAACACGTCTGCAAGGCCTGATCGGCATCCACCCCCACCATCTAAGCCAACTCACCACCAGGTGGTGATCAGTTGACAGCATGTCCAAGACATGTGGCCGCAAGTCCGACGATACGACTACAAAGTTGATCATCAAACTGCAGCCTAGAGTGTCATGGTGCCAAGTGCACATGTGGACACTCTTATGTCTGAACATGATGTTCGTTATGGACAATCCATGACGAGCACAGGCTACTCTCTCGTCCACCGGGGTAAATCCCAACGTACAGGTGTAAAAGTCTGGGGCAATGAGTATGCCCACACCTGCCTCTTACTGAGAGCAGCACCAGAATGGAATATGTCCAGCCCTTCTCGAGGACAGTGGTTCCAGAGCCCAAGCCATGCATTGAGGTGAGTCCAACTATATCTAGCTGGAACCGCTCAATCTCACACACCAGCTCAGGCTCCTTTCCTGCCAGAGAGGTGACATTCCACCCAACTCACACTGCACCAGTCCCCTAGGGCCTCTCCTGCAAGTGGTGAACCCACAGGAAGGGGGACCAATGTTACCCTTTCGGGCTATACCCGTCCGAGCCCCATGGGCAAAGGCCCGGCCACTAGGCGCTCACCTCTGTGCCCTACCTCTAGGACTGGCTCCAGAGGGGGGCCCCAGTGACCACTGCTTTGACTTTTCATAGGGGTCTATTGAGCCGCGCTTTGTCTGGTCCCTCCCCTAGAGACCTGTTAGTCGTGGGTGACCCTACCAGGAGCATAAAGTCCCCAACAACATAGCTCCCATGTTCTTTAGGACACGCAAAGTCCTTCACCACGCTAAGGTGGCAGCTCAGGGAGAAGGCCTGGGTGTAGCTTGAGAAGTTGAACTCAGGTGTGATAAACTACAGTTGTCTTTTAACAGGGGGGTCAATCACTGTTTACACAGCTTAATGTAGGTTTGGAGTTTTTTCTCCCGTAATAAAAACTGCATTTTGTTTTTCTTGTGTTGTCTTTGACTAATTTGTTTGATCTAAAACATTTAAGTGTGACAAACATGTACAAAGAAAAAAAAAATCTCCATCTTTCCATGTGCAGCTAAGACAAAATAAATGAAAAATCCAGGCCAGGGAAAACATGGCTAACTGTTTTTCAACTTTAGAAACCTGCTGTTGGCATCAACTATGTAACTTTTCTGACGTAATTTTAAATCAAAGTTGTACCTAATTAGACTGTTTCTTTATTCTCTGCAGATGTCTTGCTGATGTGTTTAAACTGTCAAGGAAGCCGTAGACTGGGCGTTGATAAAGAACCAGAACCAAGACCAGCTTTATATGAAGGAGGAGCAACGAGAACGATCGACCAGGCAGGTGGGAGAGCCACCCAATGGGATGTTTCACTAGATTCCGAAATGCTTCTGTTTCTGTGATGAATGAAGAAAAAGGAGGAACCTCAGAAGTAAAAACTTGATCAGATTTGAGATGAAAACAGAAGAGCATCGAATCAGCAGCTCAGCTAAACTGATGAACACTTCATGATGTAGAGGATATAAGAAGACTACAAACAATAAATAGCCAAGATCCAAATATTCAGACGAACTCAATACAAGTTAAAAGACATCAGAGTCTTGTGACAATGAGTTATGAAGCCAGTAATGGTGGTGATGGTTATGACCAATGGCAGAAACCTTTGTCAGATTCTGAATCTGAAATTGAAAGTAGTGACAATAACTGTGAGGGGGGGGGGGGGAAGAAGGCCCCCAGGAGAAAAACCATTTGAGTGTGATGTTTGTAGAAAAAAAGATTTTACTCTAACCATCATCTTAACAGGCACATGACCGTTCACACAGGAGAGAAACCGTTTAGCTGTGATATTTGCAAGAAAAGATTTAGCCAGAAGTCTACTTTAAAAAGTCACATTATAATCCACAGCGGAGAAAAACCATTCAGCTGGGATGTTTGTAGAAAAATGTTTAACTGCAATTCAAATCTCCGAAGACATAGAAAACTCCACAATATAGAGAGACCGTTTGGCTGTGTCTTTTGCGACCTCTTGGATGAGACGTTGCTGCCCTCTTGGGGTAATTTTGGTCAGCCGGCCACTCCTGGGAAGCATCACCACTGTTCTGAAACAATAAAAACCTTAATTTAAAATCTGTATTTTTTGTTTGACAAACGTTTGTTTAAAAAAAAAAAAAAAAAAAAAAAAGTAACAGAAAGGGGGCAAACACTTGCTTACACCACTGAAGGTAAGCCTTAATGCTACACTCATTTAATTTTCCAGTCCATAACTCCATTTTTCCATGTGCAACTAAGACAAAATGAATGAAAAATCCAGGCCAGGCAGTTAAATGTCTGTGTGTCAACTACATGCAAGTTAAAGCTATAACAAATTTGAAAGCTGATTGTAAAAATTTACTTTTAAATTTACAGAGATATTGCCTATGAACATGTTCAAAAGGCTGAAAGAGCAGCATCTAACCTAATTTGGGTATGCCTTTTTTAGGGATTTTGGGGGTGACGTGTACAGGAATAAGTTTAGGGGTGATTGTTTTCCCGCCCCATTCTTGATTTATAGTAATGCATTCAGAACATGGCTTTCACTTCCAAGATAGATTAGTGGAAACATGTTTGTACCAAATAATGCTCCTGCCCTTCATGCTGTATTTGGGAATTTTATATATAAATTTGTGTAGTATTGAGGCAACACTGAGCTGAAACATAAGAAGAAACCTGCAGTTGGCATCAACAATGTAACTTTTCTGGTGTGATTATAAATCGCGGTTGTACCTAATCAGACTGTTTCTTTCTTCTTTGCAGATGTCTTGCAGATGTCGGTGATTGTGTTTAAACCGTTAATGAAGCCGTAGACTGGACGTTGATAAAGAAACAGAACCAAGACCAGCTTTATATGAAGGAGAAGCTATAAGAACGATCGACCAGGCAGGTGGGAAAGCCACCCAATGGCCTCTGGGATGTTTCCCCAGATTCTTACATACTTCTGCTTCAGTGATGAATGAGAAAAAAGGAGGATCCTCTGAAGTAAAAACTTTATCAGGTTTGAGCTGAAAACAGAAGAGCATTGAATCAGCAGCTCAGCTAAACTGATGAACACTTTGTGATGTAGATGATCGAAGAAGACTACGAACAATGAATAACCAAGAGCCGAATATTCAGACAAGCCCAATACAAATAAAAAGACATCAGAGTTCATTAAGAATAAAGAATGAATCCAGTAATGGTGGTGATGGTTATGACCAATGGCAGAAACCTTTGTCAGATTCTGAATCTGAAACTGGAAGCAGTGACAATAACTGTGAGGGGAAAAATGCCTCATGTGTTTCAGGATTAATTCGCCATGTAGGATGCTCAGTGTGTGGTAAATCTTTTGGCAGAAACAATATTCATATACACATGAGAACCCACACTGGTGAAAAAGCATTTGAGTGTGATGTTTGTAGAAAAAGATTTTACACTAAGTATCATCTTAACAGGCACATGACTGTTCACACTGGAGAGAAACCGTTTAGCTGCAATTTTTGTGGAAGAAAATTCTCTGACAAAACAGACCTTGTCAGACACCTGAGAACTCACACTGGAGAAAGACCATTTAGCTGTGATATTTGCAAGAAGAGATTTAGCCAGAAGTCAACTTTAGAAACGCACATGAAAATCCACATAGGAGAGAAAAAATTTGAGTGTGAGGTATGTAGAAAAGGATTTTACACTACACGTCATCTTAAAAGTCATTTGAAACTCCACACGGGTGAGAAACCGTTCAGCTGTGATGTTTGTAGGAAAAGATTCTCCGGCAAAACAGAACTTATCAGACACCTGAGAATTCACACTGGAGAAAGACCATATAGCTGTGATATTTGCAAGAAAAGATTTAACCAGGAGTCAATTTTAAAAACGCACGTGAGAATCCACACAGGAGAGAAACCGTTTAGCTGTGATGTTTGTAGGAAAAGATTCTCTGGCAAAACAGAACTTAATAGACACCTAAGAATTCACACTGGAGAAAAACCATATAGCTGTGATATCTGCAAGAAAAGCTTTAGTCAGAACTCGACCTTAAAAAAGCACATGAAAATCCACACCAGACAGAAACCGTTCAGCTGTGATGTTTAAAGAAAAAGGTGGAGGTGTGCCTCAAATCTAAATTAAAATATTTAAAACTCAACAAGGAAGAGAAAACATTTGGCTGTGACAAATGTAGGAAAAGCATTAAAAACTATCAAGATCTTAAATCACATTAAAATCCAAGCTTGAGGGAACTGTGGGGTTCTGACGGGGAGAAACTTTTCTAACAGACTTTTCCAGAGGTTCTTTGAAAATGTATGAAAGTTAAAGAATAAAACACCTGACTTGTTATGTACATTGTAAAAGATGCTTCACATAAAACATTTAAAACATTACGAAAAGAAACTGCAACGCCGTAACCATACGCTTGAGTGCGAGAGCACATTTCACCGGTGTCAGTTGTGCTGACCCTCTTCTACGCAAATGCCACGCGAGTATAAATCCAGCTTTACTCAATACAACAATTGGCAGCAGCCAAAAACGTTGACTTATTAAATGCTAAATCCTGGTACCTTAAACCTCCGGGTGCGGCTGACTTGTTGGCTGAGGTGAAATAGGAAATTCAAACCTCTAGTTCTTCTGTCTTCACACTGCCTGGCTCTCCTATCTCTGTGGGTTCGGGTGTTGTGGTTTTCAAGGAAGGTTTGACACCCAACACCTAGTTTCTGTAAAAACTTAATACAGTCAATCTACATCCTTCTTCAGCTCTATACGGTTCCTCCAGATGCATTTCAAGTAAAAGTCGTCCTGTAGCAGTAATAGTATTAGGCATTACATACACAACACTAAATGTATTGCCCTCATTTAGGGTCGAAGCTAAATTAGACAGCTGGCTAATGTGTAGGTCCTCCAGTAATTGGACATGGTTTACATTTCTTGTTTATACTGTACATCCTTTATCTGTTTATATAGATATTGTAACTAATTTGTGATTTCTCTTATTTTGTCTGTTTATCTCGTCATTTATTTGGTATGGAGCGACTGTGTGCACACAGTTTCCTCCGGGATTAATAAAGTTTTCTGATTCTGATATTTTTTTTATTGAATGTGTTAATATATTGCAAAACTGAAAATACATAAAATAAAACTAATGTGAGGCTTTTTCTTTGTGAACAGGCAGCATAACAGTGACATGTTCGGCTTGGGTGGCCAACGTGAAAGATCCATGTGTCCTGGTCTTGTTCCTACTGAGTTTTGTGGGATGTGCAGTGGACCCACATCCACACACACCCCCCTCCCACATCCACAGAACAGCCAAGCTTCAATGCCAACATGAACAAATATCAGAATACTGAAGCTATTACTATATTGTGAATCTAAATTGGCTTCATATAAGTTTACTTGTTAACACAATTATCTATAAGATACAAAAATATAAACATATTTACAGAGACGTGAACATGAACAAATGTGAAAAACATCCAGCAACACCGTAAAATTCTCTGCAGCATCTCTGCTTCTCTGTACGACCTGAGCTGTCAGGTTATAAAATCAAAGGTTTCTCACACACATGGACAGAGGGCTCACTCTGGATTTTCCAGAACTAAATTTAACTTGTCTCTAACATTTTTTTTATCTTTATTTATGAAATTATCTTTAACTAACTTCTTCAATTTACTGTACCACTAGGTACAGCACACTAAATATTCAGCTATATCATATAGTATAATATGCTATGTATAATATTATATATAGCATATATAATATTATATAAAGTAAATGGGGGGGGGTGCTCTAGCACCACCTAGTTCATCGGTTTACGCCACTGTTAAAGAGAACTGTGAGGCCTCTTGTTTAACATTGGGGTTCATTGATGTAAAATACTTTTCAGGCATCTGGTTACATATGTAAATATATGTTTTAGTTCTTGGCAATTTAAGTCCACATTTGTGTGGTTTAAATTAAAAGAGGAACAAACAATTTAATTGATGTGGTGTATGTAACCATAACGTCACAGGAAGTGATGTCATCATACTTCCTGTTTTGCTAACTTACATTGTCTGAGTTTAATCTGCTGCCATCCACTGTGAAGCATCAGGGAGGAAATGCTGTAAATTGAGATTTTGATAGTAGAAATGTCAACATGTATTAGAAGTTATTTTGGTAAAAACACAACATATGAACTTTGTAAAATGTGTTGAGATGTTTGTTGCCACTCATCTGCAGTGGAATGTAACAGTTCAATTAATTTATTTTATATCATGCTGAGCCATTAGCCCCCTTATTCTATTCTTGGTCTATTCAACAAAGACTGTCCATTGTTAAAGTGTTTTATACTCTACTACCTAAAATTAATTAAATAAAAAATAGTATTTTCTACTTGGACATCCCTTTTTGGCATTGGCCCAGTTTTTAATTCAGAGTTTTATAAAAAAAAAAATTATTAGGTTTAATTTAATATCTTAACACCATAGCATCTTTCTGGTTGGGCGCCTCTTCCTTTAATTGACCTCTCTTTTGACCAATTGGGAGGATCTACGGTTTCCCCTGAACCACAAGAGATGATACCAATTGTCATCTCTTGTGAAAGGACACATACTCTTATGCAAGCAGATCTGAAGCCGATTCTGACGCTACAGACGTTTAGCCAATCAAATTCCTGTCACGGCGATATGCTGCTTTAGTACGTGGATTCTAAAATGGCTTCCGGAAATTTGTGTGCAAACAGCTAGTTAACTTACTCACTAAAGCACACAGAATAGTCATTTTTAGTTCTATTGTCACCTAATTTGAACTAGCAAAACAGTGGTGTGAAAAAGTGTTCAATCAAATTGAAATATTTGTTGAAGACAACACAAGTAAACATAGCATGCAATTTTTAAAATAAGGTTTTTATTATTAAGGGAGAAAAAAAATCCAAACCTTCATGGTTTTGTGTGATTATCTTCTAAACCTAATAACTGGTTGCAACAACTGCAATCAAGCATTTGCAATAACTCGGCAGTGAGTCTTTTATAGTGTTGTGGAGGAATTTTGGCCCACTCATCTTTGCAGAATTGTTAATTCAGCCATACTGGAAGGTTTTGAAGCATGAACTGCCTTATTATGGTCATGCCACAGCATCTCAATAAGATTCAGGTCAGGACTTTGACTGGCCAGCCTAATGTCTTCATTTTGTTTTTCTTCCTTCATTCAGAGATGGACTTACTGGTTGTTTTGGATCATTGTCGTGCTTCAGAAGTTCATTTCAGCTTGAGTACACAAACAGATGGCCGGACACTTTCAAGATTGCTTAGTAGACAGGAGAATTCATGGTTCCATTCATGAAAGTCTTCCAGGCCCTGAAGCAGCAAAACAGCCCCAGACCATCACACTACCACCACCATATTTTACTGTTGGGTTGTTTTTTTTTTTCTCAAGCATTTGTCTCAGAATTAATTTTAATAAAATTGTATGGAATCAGTAACACAATCAGTATGCTCGTTGCACAAGCACCCCTTCGCTCATACGTTCCCGTTTACAAATACAGCCTACTACTGTCATTACAGATTGGTATGCTTTAAATGACACTACAATCTTCTTACCTTAACAGCCCTGTTTTGTCATTTACATGAAAGACAGATGAAGATAACATATGGTAGAAAAGGTTTCCTTAACTGAACACTCAAGGTGGATTTATAGTCACGTGGTGTCTGCGTCACCGCCGTAGGCCCCACATAGGTCCACAGAAGCTCAACACCTTTAGGGGCTGTCCCCCACGGCACCTAATTGAAGTAACACTGCAAAAGTATTTAAGCAATCCATGCTACGAAAAAAGGGATTTAGCTCAATGAAACCAATCATGTCTGAAACCAGGTACCAAGGTGGATCCGTTTAAAACCTCCACCGTCTATGTTCCATCAGGACAGCGTAGCCGCACAACTGGAGGACATGACGTCAATGTGATAAACACGCACCAAACCACAACAACACTAATGGCATCTGTGACCAACTGTGTTTTGGTGCTGCTCCAGACAGTCCTGGCTTGTGTACAGTAGAGGCTCACATTTTTTCAGGAATCCCATGGGTCACGGGATTCCCACGGGATGGGAGTCATATTCACTATTAATCACGTGATTGGGACAGTACAGGATAAAAAAGTTAACGGGTGCAGACAGGAGCGGAAACAACAAAAAAAAAAAGGCGCCGCCATTTTGTAGTTTTCGCTCAATAAACCTACACTGTAACCAAGTAAAAAAGAACTACACTACCCAGAAGCCAACACTATTTCAGTCCGCTGCTTCCCCGCCGGTGTTGTGCTCTAAAGTGAATGTCTGCCAGAAACTGATTAGACGGCTGTCGCGCTCGGTTTTCTCTCTGGTCTGCGGCTGTTCCTCTCTGAAAAAGAAAAAAAAAAAGTGTAAATCTATAGTCTTATATGTAAACATGAGAACTTGTATTGGTGAAGCAACATATAAACAATACTAAAATAAAACTCTTTAGTCAAGCCCGGTTTTATTATTCATCCACTAAATTATATATA
>JBAMHW010026066.1:0-18781 GCA_037177495.1 Rhadinocentrus ornatus | reverse complement strand
CTATCTATCTATCTATCTATCTATCTATCTATCTATCTATCTATCTATCTATCTATCTATCTATCTATCTATGTGCAGCTTGTGGTAATCCTTCACTGCTGATGATTCCTCTTGTCATGCATCAGGGATCTGCGAGGCAACTCTTTCCAGTGCAGTTGTGAGAACAAGTGGCTGATGACGTGGTTGAAAAACACAAATGCCACAATATCAGATGTCATGTGTGCAGGCCCCAGTGACATGAAGGGCAAGCGTCTCAATGACCTTCCTATTCCACCAGGCGAATGTATTTCCACAGGTAAAATAACAAGTGCACCACTAAAGGCATTTCTAAACAGGCACATGCAAATGATCTGGTTTAAAAGAGGGAATTAATAAAGATTGTAATAGCTGAATAGTGTGTAGGACACAACCATGTGTGCATGTATGCATACATGCTGCACTTAAAAACAAACACACTCAGGGTCTGCAAAGGCATTTGACCCTGAAAACACTCACAGATAAAAAAGTGTTTACTCCCTCTTAGTGTTTTTCCTGTTTGTGCACATTTTTCCCAAAACCAAAACCAAAACTGGTGATGTGACTTGAAACTGGCAGAACCACAGCTTATTTAGGGTCTTCATAGTGAAGGGGATAAATAAATGTGCACATAACACTTTTAATCACACTTTAAATTTTTTATTTATTTAGAATTTTTAAAATAAGCTATTTGTTCATTTCACTTTGCCATTTGAAATAATTTGTTGATTAACAGATTTTGTAGATCTTTTAAAATCTGTTTTTACATTAAATAATCAAAACTTATGCATTTGGTATTTTACAAATGTTCAATTGAACAAAAAATGAATTTTTGACAAAACTGTTAATTAATGTATAAAGTCAGACCATTAATAAATTTATAAGAGGATCAAATATGGATGCTTACACTAAATTAAGCAATTCATGCTAAACTGATAAGGTATTTCAATCCAGACCTCATGGTGGTGATAATAATAATGAATTACCAAATTCTTAGGATCCATCCTCTGGCCTTTGTGGATCTGAATCAAAGCTTATACTTCATACTATATACAGCTTATACTTTTTAGACTTTCAGGCTTACTAAAGTGACATATTAACTTCAACAAAGTTTCAGCAGACATGCTTTGCTTAAATAAGGTGTGCTGTGCAAAGCCTGTGTGAATATATGTGCAGAGCTAAGATCATAATGTAAAGAGATAACTGCTCAAACAGCAAAATAATACCTATCTTTGCTTTCATTTGAAGTAATCATATTACAGCAGGGCTTACTATGAGAGTACGGGAAGCATACAGTAAAAATTTTTAAATATCATTGACACAAATAGCTAAATATAATAGCTTTGATTGTCAGATGGATATTTTGAAAGCACTAAAATGTAATTTAAGGAGGGAGGTCCTTGATCACTGAATCAGCTAACCACCATTATCTCTTTTTGTCTGCATTTCACAGACTTTGTGCGTCATCAGTCTATTCCCATTCAGTCCATGTCAGCAGACATTTTCTCCTTCAAAGAGGACATCTATGTGGTGATGGCTGCCCCAAACTCCAACAGCTGCATGATCATGGAATGGGATCACATTGAAATGAATTTCAGAAAATTTGACAATATACCAGGTTTGAAAACACTGTCTTAGTTTTTGTTTGTTTGTTTTTAAAGATAAGCCTTTCTCTATTGTCAGTTAATCCCATTAAAAAGACAAAGAGACAACAACAAATTGATTATACAGTATACTGCAAAAATTTTGTGTTTTATATTGTTTAAAACCCTTAGGTTTACAGAAGCTTTTATGAATGACACCTCATGTCATGACAGGTTGAATCAATTTTTATATTACTGACATATCTATTGTAGGTGAATGGTATATGAAATTGACTGACATTTGTTTTGAGTCAATTTCACATACCGTGCTCTTCTGTTGTATACATAATGTCAGCACTATATGTATATTTGAAAACAGTCTCTAAAGACCCTTTCTGATCAAATCATAGCAGTGTGAGTTTACTGGCTTTATGAATAATATTAGAATATATGGATAAAAGTATTGATGGATCTGAAGGGTTTCTGACTGGCTCAACCTAGTCTTGTTATTGGTAGTTAGGAAGATGCAGATTCAGAAATTGGGAGTTAAATTTCAGGTGGTGAATTATCAGATGAGGGCGTCCGTGACGTCACCCGTTGGTTTCTAAAGAGCATCTTCACATCTGCCGTTGCTCCCGGAAAATACAAAAATGGGCGAAGTCGCGGAGCTGAGAGGGGGCTGTAAGCTTGGAGGTGAATGATTGACGTCTATCAAACTCCGAGCTGCCTGTAGCTAAGAGCTAACTGAGCCAACTCGGATCTAACGTGAGCTAACCAGCTAACGGAGGTAGGCGGGCTAAAGCTAAGGCACGCTGTTAGCCAGCTAAAATCGGCGTTTGTGCTACACTCTCCCTTCTTGCCGCGGACTTTGGGTACATGTCAATCAAAAGGACACGCCCCTAATAATGCCGTATTTCAAGATTAAATAACATTCAACGGAAGAGTTAGAAACAAATTCACCCCCTCTCAGTTGTCATGAAGGCAAACATGACCTATTAATCCTAAAATGGATTTTGCACCAGGCTTTAAACATGTTTATTTCTGCTGTGAAGTTGGTCTTTTTGACATGGGAGTCTATGGGGATTTGCTCTTTTGAGCCAGCCCCTAGCGGATGAGGAGTGAACTGCAATTTTTTGCACTTCTGCATAGGCTTCACGTTCTACCACCTGAGGTTGCCGCTTGCTTTGTACCCAACAAAATTATACCTGAAATATAGGAGAGGAGGGGGGAAGAATAGGTTAATGATATGAAGATTGTGGAAAACATTGTGCTGCATGTGTGTGGACAAACAAACAGCACTGGAAGAGACCTCAAAGATCAAAGGTTCAACAACCAGCTTGAGAGAACCCAACTGGTTGTTGGAATTTTACTATAGTTTAGTATTTCCACTATACCTTCAAAAGAAGGCACTGTCCAGTGCCAAAGGGACAGTTGTATGTCTACAGTATTCAGCAAGGAAAACAAGATGAGTGAGCTGTTAAAAAAATAAAATAAAATAGTGTTTACTATGTATCACACCATATTTTGTCAATCACTGCAGACGTTAATGCGTAGTTTGAGGATATGGAGAACTGTGTAGCAGGGCAGGAGTGGCTTTTGCAACATTTGTCCGATTGGTTCTAAAAGGTGATAGGTATGAACAGTTTGAATGTTAAAGCCAAGAGAAACAGACTTTTGTCAAAGCTCCTGACATTCCTGAGAAACATTTTATACTTGCTGTAAAAAGAGCTTTAAGGCTCCCAGTTATCACATTTGTCAACTTGCTCATCAGTCATAATCTGGTGCAAGTAAAATGTGCATTATTTGCACAAGTGTCAAAACAAATAAAAAGGCATGAATTATTCAAATTAGTGGCATTGTATTGTAAATAAGTGAGGCAGGAAAAGCCTTGAGAGCCAACAAGAATAGTCAGGAACTGTATCTTGCATTATGAGAAGAGCAATAATTTGATGTTTAATTGCAGACCTTTCACGTGTATAAAAGAACAAACTAACATACTGACATAAAGGGAAAACCCAAAAAGGATACTGTTCTCTCTTAATATTCCAAGTTGCATTACCACTGATATCCTTTTCTTTACAGGTAAATCTGTTGTTGGATGCAAGTCATTCCTGATTGAAAATCATGTCTTGATAATAGTCACCCAGCTCTTTGGTGGCTCCCACATTTACAAGTTTGATGATAAACAAAACAAGTTCACCAAATTTCAGAGTATTGAGGTCTTCAACATCTCAAAGCCAAATGATATGGAGATCTTTCAAATGGATGGGGACTGGTATTTTTTGATTGTGGACAGTTCCAAGGCAGGCCTCTCTACTCTCTACAAATGGACTGACCAACCAGACCGCAATGAAACAGGTTTCTATTCCTACCAGTTTCTCCATGAATGGTTTCGTGACACCGATGCAGAGTTTGTTGAGGTGGGCGGGAAGTCCTATCTAATTCTAGCTAGTCGCTCCCAGTCCCCCATCATCTACCTGTGGAATAAGAGTACCATGAAGTTTATACTTCATGGTGAAGTCCCAAATGTCGATGATGTGGTGTCAGTCAAAGCCTTTCGGGTGGAGGGAGACTTGTATTTGGCCTTGGCTTGCTACATCGGTGACTCCAAAGTCCTCAAGTGGGCCAACAAGCAATTCACTGAGGTACAGGCTCTTCCCTCTCGAGGAGCGATGATACTCCAGCCTTTCACCTTCGGAGACAGACAGTATCTTGCTCTTGGTAGTGATTATTCTTTCACACAAATCTACCTCTGGGATGTGGAGACTAAAACATTTCACAAGTTCAAGGATATTTATGTGCAGTCACCCAGGTCGTTTACTGTGGTGACCACTGACCGGAGGAGTTTTATCTTCTCCTCCAGCTTAAAGGGAAAGTCAATGGTTTTTGAGCATATATTTGTAGATCTAAGCTTATAAATGGCTTATTGCGTGTTGGCCACTCAGATCAAAAATGTTTGTATGCTACAAAAGCACATGTATGGTCTTACTCAAGCAGAAGGATAGATAATTCTTGATTCATGACAAAAATTATAAAAAAAAATGTTTTAAAAAAAAAATTATATAAATTTAATCCAATTATGGACTGATGTATGAACAAACCTAAACCGAGGTCTCAGAGTATTTAATAAAGCAAATTTCTGAAATGGAACTGCATGAAAATAATGAAATGGAAAAATCAGATATATCCTTACAACATGTTTGCTTTTATAATAAACCTGACAAGAAACAATTGCTGAGGCAGAGAGGGTCCATTGTGGCCACCGCTGTCATATCATGGCTACCCCACACAGGTAGTAAGAAATCTGTCCATTATGTAACATTTGTTACAATGCAGGTATAAGCTTCACACCAAGTTTGCTGCTACTGTTACTTCACAAAGTGAACATAGTGAGAAAACTGAAATAGTATACTCCACACATCACAGACCAAACGGAAAACAGAAAAACTATTTTAGTGAACCGACAGAGTTTAAACTAATGAAGGTGCTAGATATATTGTCTTAGCAAATCATGGGTTAAAAAAAATGTTTATATCTCAAAATTAGCATATGGACATGGATAGGAACTTACTTATGGAACATATGGAAATTTCCACATGCATGGAAAGCTAGCAGTGACAGAGTGGGAGAGTAATATTAACTGTCTGAGTGTGAATGTGGAAGGTATTCCCTAAATAAAAGTGACAGAAGATATTGTTTAAAAACTAAAATTAGGAGCTCAAGCTTCAGGCCTTTATCTTCTGCATGGTTGAAAAACTGTAAAAACAAAACAAAACAAACGGTAGCACAAGAGGAATGACATTGGAGGATTGTATGAAAGCGTTTTTGATGCAGCTTGGCACATGAAAATGAACAAACTGTCAGTTAATACTAAAAAATGCTCCTAACTCATGAGGTAAGAGAAGAAAAACGTGTGCCTGTACAGATTTTGATTCCATCTCATCCCAATAACTGCGACAGTATAGCTGACGACTACAAGTGCAGAAGAAGAGTGTTCTTCATTAAAATATAGCAGCATGTAGTAGGTAAATCTGAATTTAAGTGTACAACATTTATTAGAAGCAAATGTATAACTGCTACTGAGTGCCTGGTTAATGGTAACATAGTATATTTACCACTCATCTACTCGTGATCCCTATGCAAAATGTATAACACTAGGTGTTTGTACTGAATTCCAATTACAAGTTGTGGGCTGCTGTAGGGTAAAAAACTTGAAATGCAGCTTTGATGAAAATATTTTCACTAAGCTATAAACGTGTGCCCTTTTCTTTGAATATCATTTTATAGTTTTCCTCTGTAGGACAGACTTATTTATAAATCCAACCCTCCCTGCAGTTCTAATGTCATACTAAACAACCACATTTATGTTTTTACCACCCTAATAACCTGAATGCACTTATAAAGAAGTGACCTTTTACACATCTACAACCTTAAGTTTAATGTAAAACATGGGTTTGTGGAAATGCATTAAAGACCATTTAACCACATTTTTTTTTGTTGTAAATTGTGTTTCGTTCTGTTTTTGCTTTATATAACCATAAGCAAAGATAAAAGGCCTGAAACAGACAACATGTTTGAAATAGTATATGTGGTAGTCTGGTCAGTATCTGCAGTCGGATGCATCTGCCTCTTCTCGGCAAATAGATGAAAACTTTATTAGAATTTACTTCAGATGTCAACAGTTGAGCGTTACAGCTATTGTGTATCAATTGTGGCTGGAGCTCAGGAGGTAGTGTATTAGATGTGCAACCTCCCTAGTCTACAATTTGAAGGTTAAATCAAGATACCACACCCAGAAGTTGACTGCAATATGTTTGCTACTTGTAAGATTTTTAAAATAAATGTGTAAATGGACTTGCATTTATATAGTACACCACATTTTACATTCACCCGTTCACACCCACACACACGCACACACACACTCATACCCCGATAGGCACATCGGGAAGCAACGTGGGGTTAAGTGTCTTGCCCAAGGACACTTCAACATGTAGTCACTCAAGGCCTAAAATGGATCCATAATTATATCAGGCTGAAAGACAGTGGTAGCTATTTCCACACACATGCACATTCAACGCACATTGCAAAATCAGTCATCAAGAGTTGCACAGCTGTTCAGCTGATAAGTATTATTTTATCTAATAGTATTACATCTGTTTTGAGCATGGGAAGAAATTAAGTCTACAAACTTCCAAAGACAATTATATATAAAATCTTATTGCACATTAGCTGAATCTGTTGATATAACAACATATTATGCCTATAGTGCTTTAATGTCAGTTTTTAATAGTGCAACTTTAGTCATCTGTGTCATGGTTTGCATTAAAAACACTTTACAATAATTTATTTAACAATGTATTACGCATTAATTTGATCCTCTCTCTCTCTCTCTCTCTCTCTCTCTCTCTCTCTCTCTCTCTCTCTCTCTCTCTCTCTCTCTCTCTCTCTCTCTCATTTACGAGCGTCTCCGATTGCGTCGTGACGCTGCTCTGACGTAGAAACGGGCGGAAGTGATGTAGGTCCCGCAGCTACTCCGTTTTAGTGATGCAAAATGTCTGAACGCAGAGCAGTGCTGTTAGTTAAACTGGCCGAGCTTCGTCGTTGACCTTTAAACAGCACATGGGTTGAGATGGATCCGTCCAGGAGGAGCGAGACTGACTGGCAGGGCATGCTCAATGAGGTGAGAGCAGACGGACGAAAGAGCGTGAAATTCTCCACCAATTAGCGGTGTGATGAGTGTATCATGGCAAACTACTGTTTTACACTCTCAAGATGTACCTTGCATCTCGAGTTTGGAAGCACAGTTTAAAATAAATCCCGATTAAGCAGAGTTCACATAATTAAACTGCAGCTGCTGCGTTGTTCTTATATATGTGCTTATATAAGGAAGTAGATATTAATTTCCTTGTACCTGCACAGCTAAGTACATTCTAAAGTCATTATTAGGTAAGCAACATGCGCCACAATGCTGATTACCAACTTTTCTGTGTTTTTCCCACCGCACAATATAAACAAGTCCTTTACATCAGACAAGTTTACATTTGCTTTGGGAAACACTGCCCATAAGGGTGCAAATCAAACATTTGCGTAGTCCCTTGTTAATTCATGAATTATGATGATTGTATGCATGAATTAATAAAGGATATGTTATAAATTCCTGTGCTTTATCATGAACTAATGATAAAGTTATTGTAGATTAATGTGAAAACTTTGCACTTAATAGTTTACTGTTAAATGCTTAGGTCACTGCTATTTCATACATTAATTACATTGCCTAAGATTAGGGGAGTTACTTTCTAGGAAGGACAAAAATCAATGAGGAAAATAAATGTAATATTGGAGTTTTATAGTTTGCTGGATCAGCCTGTGCAACCTCACCTTAATCATTTTAAGTTGTTTTATATTTTATATTACAGCAAGTACAGTGAGTCATTTTCAAAGGCATGAAGCGGAAATATATGTTCTTGTGGAAACCATCTATTTTGGGGGAATATCAAGTAATGTATGAAGTAACAGTGAATTATCATTTAATAACTGGTGATCTAATACGTGTAAGGTAATGACACTAATCCACATTGAGTTTACTGTGAACAAAAGGAATTCATGCCACATTCTGTATTAATCCGCACGAACCAGGAATCATTACGTAACATATGTTATTTATACTCTTAAAGTGTTACCCACTTTACTCTGAGTTAATCTGAATACTTTTCTTTTATTTCTAGAGAGTTTCTGCTACACTTCCAACTTCTTAACAACTGGTTAACTGATTCATTATTTTATATAATCTATTATTGTTATTATTATTATTAATCAACCATTTATACAGCAACCATGCGTTTCCTTTGGAGATTAAATAAAATTGTTTGAATTATTGAATTCAAATACAAGTTTTGTGCCAGACTGATTCTGAATTTGTACAAATATCATGCAAAAGTGGTTAATGTACAGTTTTTGTGAATGAGCTAAGAACCATAGGATGATAATCCTTGAACTTTAACTTTAGCTTCTCAAATCTGGGGAATATCTCTAATATTCAGGTTGTGGGAGTTTATTGATTTTCTGACATTTAACCGGTTACACATTGCATCCCAAACATAAATGTCAAATGAAAATTATTTCATGTGTTTGTAGCAGAATTAAAGTTTTTTTTTAATTTATTTTTTATAAGCAGTTTCTCATTTGTAAGCGGAAGTTGGAGAGCAAGAAGGAAGCTCTTCTAATTCTGTCTAAAGAGCTGGACACCTGCCAGCAGGAGAGGGATCAGTACAAACTGATGGCCAACCAGCTCCGTGAACAACACCAGGCACTCAAGAAGAAGTACAGAGAACTCATTGTAAGCTGAACTTGTGTAGTTTTAAAAGATCCTTTAATAGGAAGCAAACAGGATAAAACATCAGATTATCTACTTTTATATTATGGAGAGAAAGATGATGTTTGTTTTATACCTAACAGGATGGAGATCCTTCTTTGCCTCCTGAGAAAAGGAATCAAGTAAGTCAGCACAATGCTGTTTAAGAAAATAATTTTAGTGATGCATACTAAAAGTTTACAATGATCTTACAGATTCTAACACAGCTTGTGTGTGTTTGCTGACATAGCTGGTTTTTAAGTGTTGTACACTAAAACACAGTGAAGGGATGAGACAGCACTGATGACAGTGCAGAACCCTGATGAGTCATGCTGTCTGTGGGTGGAGCACCTTTGCTTTGTAATACAAAATCACAACTTCTTTTTATTTTAGATGCGCATCTCCATTTCTGCTGAGTTAATATTTTAGGTTTGGAAAAAATCATTTTGGTACGCTCTGTTTGGAGCATGACGGTGTGTGTAATTTTCTTACTCAGGTGAATTTAGCCCAGCTGCTAAGAGACTCCAGGGAGAAGAGCAGTCAACTTTCGGAGGAGGTGAAGGAGCTGAAGCAGCGACTGATAGAAGCTCAGGGTGATAACAAGGTGTGTTAAGCTATTCATCATCAAACTAACATCTGTGCAAAACTGAATGACTGTTATTAATGGCAGTGTGCTAATTATTAGAAAGATTAAGCACAAATCAAAAATCTGTTTTTACTGTGTACTCCTGCAGCTCCTACGAATGACCATCACCAAACAGCGGCTGGGCGATGAAGAGGTCGGCACTCGTCACTTTCCTACTCATGAGAGAGAAGATCTGGTTAAACAGCTGGAACGAGCAAGAGAACAGGTGAGAACCACCGGCTTCATTCAGATTAATTACTCTCTCTATGTTCATAATTTAGTTGCCTGTCAGTCACTTGTTGTGACTGCAGAACAAGTTTCACAACCACAGAACTCAGCTTATAAACTCCATGACCATAGCAAAGACTTGGTTTTTGGGTAACTGTAGATTTAGATTCAGAACATGTTATTTATCCCCAAGGGACAATTCAGTTTGCAGACGTGAGTCAGCAAAAGAGAGAACATAATTCACCCATTCCACGTTACACAGAGCAGCCAGTACATCAACAGCTAAAAGATCCAGCCACGAAGTGCAGCAGTTTCACCATCACATACAAAGTGCAACAATAGAAATAAATATTTAAAAACAGATTTAAACCCTAGAAACAACACATGTAACACCTCACACTAAGCTCTGTTACTAGCATTTAAAAGCCTGATAGCGAGAGGAATAAATGAATTGGCATATGGATTTGTTTTTCTACTGGGAGCGAGATAGCGCCTCCCAGAGGGCATCAAGGCAAACCTCTCTTTAAGGACATGATCTGAGTGACCAATGACGCTGTTTGATTTCTTGCCTGCTCCACAGAGAGTGTAAATCTGGGATCTGCACCCCCATGTTCTTGGCACAGGTATTAACAATGCTGGACAAGCTGTTTTTGTCCTTCACTGACAACCCATAAAACCTACACGGAAAAGAAAAAGCTAAAAGACTCAATTAAAGACATTAAATAAATTTAGATACATTAAAAGAATTCAATTATAAGAATTCAAAAAGTTATGGATGGATTTTGATTGAATTTTCAGGAAATGTCAGAAATGGAATAAAAGAACAAGTGATTAGATTGTGGGGATGATCCAGATGACTGTCTGGATCCAGGAATTTCTTTTAAGGATTCTTTTCTGGGAGATGGGGATAATTTTGGCAGTACAGCTTCTAACTTAACATATTATGCCCAAAATCATTGGAAAAAAACCCCCAAAAAACAAGGTGACATCATGGTAGACGTTATAATCCAGCATTTTTTTTTACCTGGATCATGTTGATATTCTGGATCTGGTGATCCAGAAGGTTCAAAATATAGGTGGTACTGGGTGGGCTGTTGGGCCTTTTCCCGTTTTTCTCAGGTGAGTGACCCTACGGCTTGCTGGAGGTCTATGCTCTCTAAGTGCTTCAAGTTTATTTTAAAATCAGTCACATCAGTCTTGTTTCCACTATTTCTGTTTCAGGAACATTTTAGGCTGATTTAAGAGGAAACAAGCTCAATTTTCATTGTGTGCAATGATACAGTAAAAAATTCTTTATTATGTTAGTCTAATTGCATCTGCATGAAACATGTAATTGAACCCAAAATAGTCCAGGGACTCTGTGCATGCACCACAATTCTTGTCCTTGGTTTTAACTTGAAAACAAGAGAGGAAACTAATACACAAAAGTAAAAGAAGTTAACAAACACACAAAAAAAATGCATAAAATGCATACGAGATATACAGAACTGTAAAGCTGTCCAGTTACAGCTTGAAAAGCTTCGAATTAGCCACCAGCTAAATTGCTTGACACATCCATCCATCCATCCATCCCTCCATTTTCTATACCAGTTTGAGGTTGTTGGGGACTGAATCCATTCCCAGCTGCTATTATGCGAGTAGTGGTTTACACCTTGGGCCGTTCAGCAGTCCATCATCACAGCGAGACATCAGGTTGGTGTGGGTGGGGGGGTCGGGGGATGTTGTAGCAGAATCTGACACTCTTCAGTTAACAAATCAGCTCATCCTCATGTGGTTGTATACTGACACATGAAGAGTTGTCCAGGTGCATTTAACTATATATGCAAACTGACTAATTCTACTGGCTTACTGGTTATACAAATGTAGAAGCTTCTTTATAAGGCACATCTTTCATAGTCATCACAACAAAATGGGACAAGGAAAAATACCTAAACCTAGATTAGAATAAAAAGAAGACACTGCGGAAACGTCTAATAGCTGTTTCTGAATATTCAAGTATAGAGATGAATATAGGAAGCTGTAATGTTAAACTAACCGATTATAGAGTGGATATATTGTGTGTTATTTTGTCGCAGAATGAGGTGCAGGAGAACAGCGTTAAGTCACTCACAGATGAGCTTCAGGACGTCCGAGCAGAGCGGGACGTCTTTCAGCAGAAGGCTCATCGGCTCAATGTAGAAATGAACCACATTGTGGGGAACGATGACGTTCGGATTCTAGACATAGATGCACTCTGCATGGAGAACAGGTTTGTTTTTTTCTAACATTTTAGTTGTGAGTTCAGTGAGCTGATGTTTGGCATGACTACTGCAAGTTTACTAAACGGAAGTGTACATTTACAGGATCTATGTGCTGGGTTACAATAGATGCAGGATTAATAATGTCTGGATTGAGACTTTTTGCTAAAAATATAAAATCTCTCAGATATTTGCATGAGCGGCTCGGTCAGCTTCAAGAAGAGGTCAACCTTCTCAAAACAAACCTGGTTAAGTATAAGGTAGCTGCATATTCTGCTATTGACATTGTTTTTCTTTTTACACATTTTTATAATTTTATCATATTCTTTGGCATTGATATTTTTAATAATTTCTTATTTTTTATTTTATATATATGTTCAATTAAAAAAAGGTCTAAGTACATTTACAACTGTTTTCAGAGTGCTCTGGAGAGCAGGAAAAACTCAAAAACCAGCGGCAAACCCAACAGCAGTGCTCTAACTGGAGTGCTTTCTGCTAAACACGGTCAGAGGACTCGTATTTCTTTTTATATTATTTATATTTCAAATATTTTAAAAGCAAATTTCTGAAAAACACTTTAGATAAATGTCAGCATTTCATGGAAAACGCTGTCTGCTGTTAACCGTGACTGATGTTGTGCATACAGTTAAGGAGCTGTTACTGTCTGAGGAGAATGGCTGCAGTTTGCCGGTGACTCCTCAGTCCATTTCAGACCTCAAGTCTCTGTCCACAGCGCTGCTGGAAACGATCCATGAGAAGAACATGGTGATCCAGCACCAAAGGCAAATCAACAAGTACTTACAAGTTCTACTTTACACTCTATGTTTGCTGTATAGATTGTTGAGTTTAATTTGTGCAGAATTTGTACATTTAATTATTATTCTGACATCTAAAATATATATTTTTTTTCTGTTATGAGGATTCTTGGAAATCGAGTAGCAGAGCTGGAGAAAAAACTGAAAACACTAGAGATGTCTGGATTATGGAGTCTTCCAGGTGGGTATTAAGTGTTAGTGTCCAGCATTGAGACGTACTGTATTTTATTAAATCGTAGCGTCAGATCAGCACATTGTTTACATTAATTTCTTCTTCTTCTCCTGCTTTTTTTCTTCTTGCTGCCTGAAGGCCTGACTTATAATGTGTCTCTGGGAATATATGGAAGTATGTTTCTCTCATAAAGATGCCATCTGATAATCAAACTTTGAACTTCATCTTTTTCTGTTACTTCTTGTACCTGCCATCATTTACTCACCTTTTGTCCAGTTTTATGATAAAGTAATATATGCATTCAAAAATGCTTAAAGCTTAGTTTGGATTATGTTTTGTGTTGATAGAAGGAAAAGATGCAATCATCCTGAACACTCAGCAGGTTGAATCTCCTGATCCGGCAAGACAGGAAGGTAAATTTTCAGTGGAACTTTGCATCTATTACTCTTCAACCATCTATAGTGAAGGTTTATTCAAATTAAATTTAAATACTATTCTCCTAACTATTCTTGCAGGTATGATGGTTTCTGAAAATATACCTTCCACGCAACAGAATACCCCAGAAGTTCCAGACCAAGTTAGTGAAACAACAGCTGTGTCAGATTTTCAAGAAGATGCACCATCGCCGTCCAGCATGGAAACGTCACACCAGAGCGTTTTACAGCTGACATCCAGCCCTCACACAGAAATACCAAATATTAAAGACTGTCATGAAAGTGGCCAATCAGAGATCACAGAAGATTGTACTATTTTAACAGCAAAACCTGAGTGTCTGAGTGACTCCGCTCTTGAAGTGCTATATTTGAGTAAACCCCATTTATCATCACATCCCTGTCAACCTTCAGAGAACTGCCAGCCAATGAGGATAGTGGAGGATGGGTCGGATGGATGCTCTGGAGAGGCAGAAACTGAGTGTATTACTACAGAGAAAGATGTTGATATTGTGTCGCCTGCTGTTGCCTCAGAAGAGCAGCAGCAAGACATCCAATTAAACCAGCAGACAGATGTGTGTGATAGCCGGGAGACATAAAGCCCTCCAGGAGCCACCTTGCTTATTCCAAGTTAGGGTCGATGGGAAGGTGGAGCCTATCCCAGCATTAGCAGGCGAGTAGCAGGGTCCACCCAGAATAAGACGTGAGTCCATTAAAGGGCCAGCATAGAAAAACAAAGCAACCACTCATGCTTACACTGAGTGTAAGCATCTAATTAACCTAACAAGCATGTCTTTTGACAGAGAGAACCCATGCATACATGCGGAGAACATGCAAAGTCCATACAGAAAGGCCACTGTTCAAACTGCTGTCAACTGATCAAGAATCTAAATGTGAAGTTATTATAAACCAGTGTTTGTTAGAAATGTTCTCCGTCTTTCAACCTCAGCAGGCATAGCCTCAGTAACTTCACATGTGATCGTGTGTCAAAAAAAAGCTACTGTTAACACTATTTAAAAGCTATCTTCTTTCTAATCAACCATAATGCACATTATAGTACTTTTTTAAAGCAGGTTTATATTGTGACAGTTAATCCAGTTTGTGTGAGAAAATGTCTTGAAGATGCAAACTTGAACTAAACTTCCTTACAGAAATTATTTTAAAATTATATATAGAACGTTGCATGGCCACAGTCTATTAAAGGTAAATGTGTTTTCAGTAATGCTGTCTTGATTTAATAGATCTCTTAAAGAAGCACAAGAAGACAAGGTCCTCACAAAAAATGAGTTTGAAAAAAAGGTCATTTATTAGTCAATACATTTTTATATTTAGTTACTGTATCTACTTCACAAGGTCAACATGCTAACTTTTATTTGTAATCGGCACTTAGGACGCAAGTGCTGACAGTTCCGATGAAAGATTACTACATTTAACCAGATGAGAATAAAATATGCCACCGATAACATTCAGTAGTTGTTAAAAACTGATAATATTAACCTTGATGACAGAAAAATAAAATAATAAATATAAAGAAAGAAGAAAAGAGTCAAAGGAGTTAAGATTTCTTACTTTATTCCTCAGAGTTTATCATAATTATATGGCTTTTTTTGTTTTAATATTTGGCTAGGCAACAGACAAACTGCTTTACTGATGTGGAATATTACATCAACTACTGATTAGCTACTGTAAATATTTAAAAGTGTAGATTTGACATTAAAAAAACTGATTGCCAAAAATGTATTAAACACAAAAGCAAGCTCCGTAGGCTGAGCAACAGCACATGCTAGTAATTTGGGACTAGTTTCTTCTCAGCTGCCTAGTATACCGCTTATGTTGTGTATTCCAGAGACTGGGAGAGGAAATCCCAATAATACAGCAGGCAAGCCTTCGGCCTGCATTCCCATGCAACAGGCTCCCAGCATCTCCACCACGCCCTAAGTCATCTGTCATTTCATGAACCACCACAGCTCGTCCAAACACAGACAGGCCTCCAAACAGCATTGCCTCAGATTCTATCAGCGCATTGATTTTCCCTTGTTGAGGCTCAAAGTTGCCAAAGTCTCCTGGGTGGTTAGGGTGATTGACCCCATATGGATTGTAGTGGCCACCGGTTGAGTCACATCCCCGGCTGAGGTCTCCGTACTGATGGATGTGCACGGCTCTGTGCTGTGGAGGGCCATCGTTGGGGAAGCCACTGAATCCAAGAAGAACCTGGAGTTTTCCCTGAGGATGATCCTGTTTAAACAGCACCTGACCATAGAGTTTGGGCAGGCCCTCAGGGAGTGAAGTGCTGGGTCTCACTTTGCAAGCTGCATACAGTGTGCCATTGTGCTGTGAGACCTCTGGTGGAGGCAGAATTTCAGTCTGTGCTGAGGCACGTTGTTGAAAGCTTGCCAGTAAGACCAACAGAGCAGTGTCCAGTATGCTTGCTGACCTGAAACATATTGAAATTAGCAGGACAATAAATATCAAATATGTAGCATGAGGCATACAGTTAATTAACAGTAGTTTATCTAATATATAGATCCCTTACATAACTAAAAGAAGCTTTTGTTTACAGACCGTCTTGCACTTAGGAGGTTATGTCACTGATGGAGGTGGAGCTCATTTTTACATTCCTAGTCAGGAGAGTCTAACACAATTTTAAAACTATTATGTTTTTTGTAAAACATGCAAGTTAATTGTGTACATGAATGCATTTTAATTTAAATTAAAGTCTATATTTATATTTAGTGTGATCATTTAAAGCTGCAAAAACACTGACTGCAGCATTTTAGCAGCATATAAGCAGCATATGTAACGTGTTTCTTCAGTTAGTCTACATGCTGTAAAAGTCAACGCGCGACAAAAACGGACTTAAGTAAAAGAACAGGAGTTCACAACTATCATCGCGTCAACGTCATCTCGCAGAAAATACAGAGAGGACAGTTAATGCTGCCTCAGGATCAACTTAAGGAAATTTACTACTCACCCGTACAATCGCATGGTGAACATGAAAAAAACCTCAAGACTTAAACTCTAAAGTTTTTACTTTTAATAAATCCTACTGATACTCAGATGAATCACGAATCGAGTGTTTCTTAACGGCTTTTTTTTGGTCTTTTTGCTTGTCGGGGGGCGTTTCCTGATGACGGAATAGTTGTTTTTTTCTTGTTTTTTTCTGCTACTTGTGTTAAGCTGAAACTGTTGCACAAGCTGGGGAACGATGATTTGGTAATGATGAGAGTGCAAATATAAATCCGCGCTCCACTTTGTGTGCAGTAACCCCAACTAAACATACACAGAAGAAGTCTAATATAGAAATTATTTAGTAATGGAAATACAGCTGTTTTGTCTGTTAAACATACTCTACAGTCGTGGCCAAAAGTTTTGAGAACGACATAAATATAATTTTCAGGGTGCCCAAGTAAGTCCATCGGCTCTTAAAGATGATTCAGCTGGATTGGGGCCACCACCAGCCCAGAGCTTGCTCAGGAATGGCAGCAGGCAGGTGTGAGTGCAGCTGCACGCACAGTGAGGAGAAGACTTGTGGAGGAAGGCTTGGTGTCAAGAAGGGCAGCAAATAAGCCACTTCAATAAACTGCAAAAGGTAAAGTGATTGGACTGTTGAGGACTGGGCAAAAGTTACTTTTCTGATGAATCCCCTTTCTGATTGTTTGGGGCCTCCGGAAAAAAAGTTGTTTTTAGGAGAAGACTAGGTGAACCCTATAGGTGATGGTATATCATCAGTCCTGTGTCATGTCAACATGTCATGTCAGCATCCTGAGACCATTCATGCGTGGAGTTGCTTCTCAGTCAAAGGAGTAGGCTCACACACAATTTTAGCAAAGCTGGTAGGTTATAGTATTTTAATAATTATGTTTAAAGCACTTAAAGCACCAATTAACATCCAATGTACCGATAAACAAATAATAAAAAATAAGGCTATTACAACTTTAAAAGAAAGGAGACAGTACAGAAATAAGTTAACTTTACTGCTGTCCTATGATTGACTAGACATTCTGCGTCGTCCGTACTGGGTCCGGTGGGTGCGGATGATTGGCTGTGGCGACCCCTGGAGGAAAAAGCCGAAAGGGAAGGAGGAGGAGCACAAAGGGGCATATTTCACAAGATTTTTCTTCTTTATAGTTATTCAGGTTATGGGAATTTGTGCTATTTTGAGCTATTCTTTTGTCTATGAATTAAATAAAATACATTTTAAATATGTCTGTCATTTCGCTTTGACACTTTCAAAGTTGCTGTTATCCTAAGTTACCAAATATATATTATTAAAGGAGAAATGTTACATCACAATGTGTTATATATATAAAAAAATAATAATAATACACACAAGTATTAATTATAATCAGGATTTTTTCGGATTTTCGATGTTTCTGTAAGTGATTACTCAACAGCGTTGTAGAGAGAGATGGGAAAGCTTTATCACTAGAGGGCGGTAACACGGTATGTACACCATAGGAAAACAGAAGAAGAGTCGCTGCCCAGGAATCAGGAAACCGACTTAGTTGCAATTTACTCAATAGAACATAATTTGTGTCAACTGAATAAACATTAGTCTAACAAAAAAATCCCTAAATATGTCCAAAAGGCATCGTCTGGATTTGGGCGATGACTACTCTTCCACTAAGAAGAGGTCCGATGGGTAGGTGAAGCTTCACCTTTAGCATATCCGCTTTAACAAGCTAAATGTTAGCTTCTGCTAGTTAAGTTGGCTAACAGATAAAAAGAGACGAAACAAGTATAACATTAGCTGTAAATAGCGTATCTCTTGCTTATTATGTTACTTTTGATTCCACGTAGTTAACTGGATGGTACGTGGGTATAGCCAGTTAATCTTATAGTATCTTAATTTAGCGGTTGAAGGCGGCCTTAGCTAACAAACGAAGCATCAACGTTTCCCGCACCATTGATGCACGTGTGTGGCTAATGTTAATTCAGCTTTTTGCTAACAACCCTTTCAAGCTAACGCAAAAGTTGTCCCTGTTGGCTGTCTTGAGCAGCGTTTTTAGTGACAACGATTTGTAACTTAGAATTGACGCGTACTATAAGAAAACTAATTTGTTCCACTTCATATACTCCACACTGCGTCAGCCAAGTGCTCTTCACATAGTGGTGAACTCTGACGACCAAACGCTTGTCGCAGATACAGCTAATTAAGATTTGCTGTAAGGCCTGTTTCTGTTTAAAAAAAAAAATGATATCATCAATGGTATTTACATATATCTATATATATATATATATATATCTATATATATATTTATATTTACATATATATATATATATTTATATTTACATATATATATATTTATATTTACATATATATA
>JBAMHW010024348.1:0-19052 GCA_037177495.1 Rhadinocentrus ornatus | reverse complement strand
AAGTAGTGTAAAGCGCTTTGAGCGGTCAAGCTGACTGGAAAAGCGCTATATAAGTACAAGTCCATTTCCATTTCCAGCATACCGCACCGCTGAGGAGAAGAAATGGAACAAACCCAAGCTTATTCCACTAGCAGATGATGCAAAAAAGATGCACATCTACATGACTGAGAAGCACACAGAGTTCTATGCGCAGCTGTGGGATGAGAAAACAAGATCACTAATCTTGCCAAAGTGATCGTGGCACAGATCGTCCTTCTCAACAGATGAAGAGAAGGTGAGGTCTACAAGATGTGGCTGGAAACATTTGTCACCAGGGACAAATCCTTACTAAATTATGATGTTGCAGAAGCCCTGTCAGAGCTGAAGAAGAAGCTCTGTCAGCATTTTGAACTGATAAAAATTCCTGGTAAGAGTGGCAGGAAGGTTCCCATTATCCCTCAATGGTGCAGTCACTGGAACTACTTGTGAAGGAGAGGAGCTCATGTGGGGTGGGTGAAAATCCCTACCTATTTACTCGTCCAGGGTTCGACACTGCACTTAGAGGCTGACTGCATTCGTAAGTTTTTTACAAACTGTGGAGCCAAAAGACCCGAAGCACTGTCCTCCAAAAAACTAAGAAGACAGGTGGCCACTCTTTCTAGAGTACTGAATCTTAATGATGCTGAAAATGTGAATGGATACCCACACAATGTTATAATACCACAGACTGCCTTTTCTCATTTACTGTAGGGCAGTTGTTACTGTAAATAGCTGTGATATGATACATGCAGCATTTTGTGTGACTGTGGACACTGTAAGCAAGCTATATCAATAAAACTTAACTGAAGGGACTGCCTCTGTCGCAAGTTCTCATCAGGTCCACTTATTTGCATGACTAATTGCTATTTTCTTATCAATGTGTCTGCTTTGTAACTGTTAGTCCACATATCACAAGTGTGCACATATTCCTGGTGCCGCCTAAAGACCTAACTTTGAAGATATGTGGGATGACATGACAAAAATCCAGCTTTTTTCTTTTTCTCTGTGATGAAATTATTTGAGTAGCCTAAATAAAGTTTACCTTCATCTACCCATTTTTGACTATTAAGCCGCTGTGTTTTACAATATGATTGACATGGCAACACTGAATGCACATGTGCTTTATCAGGCATGCACCAGGGTGCAGGAGAGATGGATGGATATTGTGGTGGAGCTTGCAAGCGAGCTTGCTCAGTTGCATGTGGGAGCCAAGAAGGCGAATAAGGACAAACATCTATGTGTCAGGTGAACTGTCAGTGCAGGAACAATCACTGTACGCTGTTGATTTCTACAAGTACACATGTAGCAGATGTAGAAAGGAGATGGCGTGGCAGTGCCAAGCATGTTAAGACAATGTGAGGGGTGAAGTGCTGGAGCGCAGTTTTTCTTTATTACTTTATCCACATCCTGCACAGATTTGTGCGTTGTTATATATTCTTGTAGTCATTTTTAGGAAAAAAAAAAAGTCCTGTTTGAATCTTGTTCATCAGCAAGAAATCTCAGCAAGAAATAAAAAAAATCAACTGTGTCGACCTTTCACCAAGAAGGGGAAAACAATTTTCCGTTGTTATCACAAAAGTGGACCCACTACCCGCTGTAGCCCAAACAAAGTTTTGCTTGCAATCCCTCAGGAAACAATGATGTGACAAAATATTTTATACTAGTTCTAAACCTCCACCTCTTGTTACATTACAACACACTGATTTATACAGGTAAAGGCAAAGCGAAATTAGTTCTCTTTCAGTTTCGTGTGAGTAGAACAGTGTTGCGCTAGTCATTAACGATTGTTCAGTACAGGAGAATCACTTTACTGACTCATGAATCACGATTCCTTGTCCCCCACTGACTCATTCACTGAATTGTCCCTTCCCGCTATGAGCTGCGAACGAGCTAGCTCAGAGTTAGCATCACTCGACGTGCAACTCACTCACTCCCCCCCCCCCTTCCTGTAGGCTACATACGAATCACTCACTAAGCTCACATCACTCTAGCACTGTCTCGACTGGTAGCATGAACTAATCACTCAGTTGCTGAGTACAGACTCACGAGGTGTGCCCCAATTCAGTGTCTGCACACTTCAAAGTGCGGATTCGTCTGCCATCTCATTTCGCAAAGCACTGCCCCAATTCACAGAATTTGAAGGACCCTCCAAATCTGCACATTGTTTGGCTTCAAACAAAGGCTGCTGGTGAAACATCCTTCGCAACCTCTTTTGTCACAGAATTCATTGCGCACAAGATAGTGGCGAATCAACAACCAAGCTCAGAAAAGTACGTTTTAGGTTTCAGTAAAGTTTTTTTTTTTTTTTTAAATAAAAAAAAAAGTATGTTTTGTTTTTTAACTACACTTTAGTAGAAACCAAAACCAAGTACATTAAAACCATGTTTCTTAAATGGTGACATTAAAATTCGCTAATATTTCATATTTGTGGATTTTTAAAGGGTTAATGACATGTGTACAGGCTGGAAAACAGCAGAGCCTCTGTTTTCTGTCCTGTCGATGTTACCCGTTGGTGTTAACGTTCATTGAAGTGTCCTATGAGTAGTTTCAGAGGTTCAACGTTCTGTGTTGTTGCTATGGGAAATTCTTGTTGGCTAGGTAGGCTGTCCCATTTCACAATGTTAAGCAGACTTTGAAGTTTGTAGACTACTGAGGACACTCAGTAGTAGCTTACCTACATAGTCTGCACACTCCGCACTGAAGTGTACTGACCCTGAATTGGGACACAACTCATAGGCTCATAAGCACACAGCCACAGTGTGATTTATTTAAATCCGTCATATAAAACTGTCCTGAAGAGAAACAAGCCAGAGAAACGTTTAGTTCCAGTTTGGTCTGAGGAATCAATTCTGTCTTCAGGACGGTTTACATTTACACAGACTGGGATTTGTTTAAGGAATTGTGTGTTGATCTTGACAAAATGAGGTTGTTTCATCATATATCTCTTTTTGTGAGGCCTCTATCATTCCACAGAAGGAAATTTATTTTTTCCACGACAAGCCATGGGTGACAAAAAGTGTCAAAAATATAATTAACCAAAGAAACATTTGCTTCTTATGAGTTTACATTGCACAACAGAGAGAGCTTCAAAACAACTAAAAACAGGGGCTCAAACGTAAAAAGTGTATAAGGACAAGGTTAAGAGATTGCTAAGTGCAGGCAGCTCTCACCCTACATGAGGGGGTGAAATCTATGATGGGAATGCAACCAAAGTAATGTCATGTCTCCCTAGATGGAAGGTCTGATCTGATACTTTCTAATAAACTGCACAGTTTTTTTTTTAACCGTTTCAATGTCTGTGATATTAGTCAAGAATTGTCAGTTTTTAGAAGTATTGCATCTTACCAGAGCAGTCTTGTTGAAAGGAGCAACATTGTTAAACTTTTCGTGTAGTTAAGACGAGAAAAAGTCCTGGCCCTGACGGCATTGGCGGTTGGGTCTTTGAAAACTGTGCTTTCCAGCTTGCAGATATATTTAGTTTTATGTTTTCAACATCCCTCCAGCTTCACAAGGTCCCTTCACTTTGGAAAGATTCCATCATTGTTCCAGTACCTAGATCTGCATCTCCTAAAACTCCTAACGACTTTAGACCTGTTGCATCAACTTCCCTGTTCATGAAGTCATTTGAAAAAAATAGTTAAGGGTTTACTTCTAACCTGTGTCCATGATAATCTGGACCTGCTGCAGTTCGCTTACAGGTCAGGCAGAGATGTTGTGGAAGCAGGTCATCCTTTTTAAATATTAACACGAGTAAAACAAAAGAAATGTGCATTGACTTTTCGGAAGAATTCTTCGAACCTCTCTTCTGTCAGGATTGAGAACCAAGCAGTGGAGGTGGTTAATACTTATAAATACCTCGGCACCCCCCTGGATGACAGGCTGTCCTTTGGCCTTCATGTCAATGCTGTGTGCAGGAAGGCTGACCAGCGCATGTATTTTTATCCAAAACTTCGAGATTTTAATGTTGACAGGACTTGAATGCAAATGTTTTACAATTGTTTTTAAATCCTTTTTAACTTTCTCTTTTATCTGTTGGTATGGCTCCCTTTCCTTAAAAAACAACAGCAGATTGCAAGGGAATGTAAGACTGTGTGGGAAAATTGCAGGGATCTCTCTGAATGATAGTTTTACTGCTTGCTTCACGGGATAATAAAGATTCTTTGATCCTTGAGCACTAGCAGTTATTATTTTAAATCTGGCATAGCAAAACATACTTATTTTGTGAATAATGTACAACACATATGACAAATGTAATTGTTTTATTAACTTTACATACTGCACTTGACCCAAAGAGGCACCATTTTTAAAATTTAAACAAATGAACAGTTCAAAATGTATGCTTTTTTTTTTTTTTTTAATAAAAATAAATTTTGAAAATAAATCTTTCCTTTGTCACTACTCTAAAAAATTACAGGGTGTGAACGTAGTGTGCAAAAATGTGCAATATTACTGCGCAATATGTAGATTAACTGTGTATGAAAACAACAATGAATCACGATCATCAAGATAATCAATATTCTCCAAACTATAATTTATGGAGCACTCCCATAATTTCCGTCTTGGCCTCAGATTTTCAAGCGCCCACATGTCATCTGAGAATGGGCAAGAGGCTTTGTAAGAAGAACTCATATTCAGCAGTGTGTTGGATTTAGGCTCGAATATCATCCACCCTGCTGAGGAGGAACTCTGTAAAGTTTGATGGTCAGGCCTTCTCCGATTCCCTGGGTTGGTCTTCAGAGTAGATGTTTGTGGATTTGTGGATTGAGAGCCGATGCTTGGTAGTGAATCAGAAGAGCCGGCTCCCAGTTTTTTTTCCTTTCACTGTGCTTAGCTCTCAGTGCTCAGTCCCAGCTCTGCCCACGGCACTGCTTTGTTTGGATTGGCCCACATGGACATGCAGCCAATCACATGTGAGTATATAGGATCATACCATTATGTGAAAACAGAAAGGTGTGGAGGGGGTAGATAACACTACATTGTGTGAGACAGCAGACAGCCATGAGGAGAGTAATTGAGTGAGTGCGTCACGTCATCAAAACCATGTCACACAGAGGAGAAACCGGATCAGCCCATCCAAGATGAGGATGCCAACCTGCACTAATGACATTAATGCTGCTTACTTTAGTTTGGTTCTCGTTCTGTTTTATGGAGTTGTTTGCTGTTTTTTGTCCATTTGTGCAATATGAGACTTTTGTTGAAATAGTAAACAAAAGTAAGTGATTTTGTATCAGAATAAATGCTTAAAAGGAGGCAAATATAAGGCTTCTCGTAAAAATGTTGTACACAAATGGGTTTTCAAAACAAAATTCATAAATTTTTGCGAAGTTAAGGTTAATTATGGGGCAAAAAAAGATGCTAAATTAATTGGGAGCCGAGCCAAGAGGGCCGGCTCTCTGAAAAGAGCCGAACTTCCCATCACTATTATCACTGGTTGTAGTATGCAGTAGATCAGGAGCATCCTCTGTCACAGGCACCAGGATCAATCTTTCCTCCTCCTCCTCCTGTGGGTCATCACAATCAAGCTGCCACTGGTATCACTCTCCTTTATATAAGGCTCTAGGAAGGACATGACGTAGAAGTACTTTAATACTCTCTGATCACCAGCTACTGAGCCACTAAGTGCTTTGCGGGTCCTCATGAAAGTATCTCTGATGTTTTTCCAGCGCTTTTTCACCTCATCACCATTGAAAACAATGTCAAAATAAGTCAATACCATACTTTCATAAACATTTTTCATGAACTTTTAAAAAGATCATTTAGATTTAACTCAGTATACATTTCTTACTAAATTACTGCTATTCACTGTACCATAATTTGATATTATTTTATGGATTTCCTTCGGATTCTTTTGTCACTATTGGGTTCAACTACCCTGTGGGAAACTCAACTGGAAAGACTGTGGATGATGCATTTTGGGATGCGCTGCAACCTGAGTACATGCCAGCGCCAACAACTGATGACTGGAAAGCCAATACAGAGGGTTTTAAAAAAAATGGAATTTCTCAAACTGTATTGGTGCACTAGATGGGAAACATGTTGCGCTGCAAGCTCTTTTATCCTCTGGTTTCAAATATTTTTACTACAAAGGCTCCCATTCTATTTTACTTTAGCTGTAAGTTGATGCTAACTACATGTTTAGGGTCGTTGATGTGGGAGGAAATGGGGGGGAACAGTGATGGGGGTCTCCCCTAGGAAAATGTTTGAGGGTAGGCCCACTGGGGATACCTAAACACACCCCACTACAAGGTGCAGGGGACCTGGGTTCATTGCCAAATGTACTTTAAAAAAAAATGTTTTAATCTTCATTTAACCAGGAAAGTCTTCTCACTGAAGCATCGACACATGCTGACTGCAGAGGGACATCGCACCAACCTCGTCACACAACTGAAAAAACCCCCAAAAAACAGAGACATTTTATATGAAGAATTGAAACTTTGACAAGTTTAACATACATAATTAGGATAAACTTAAAGTGCTTTAATTTGTCCCATCCATAGTTGAAGTTGGCATTAGATTTAAAGCTGCAACCATTAATTGAATACTTTATCAATTATAATCAATTTGAGATTTTCTTTCTTTTTTTAAGAAAAAAAGCAAAAGCTTTTTGATACTAACTTTCAAATTATCTAAAACTAAATCTAAAACTGAGACATTTTAAAAACAAAAACAAGTCATGGATTCATCAAGTACAGTGATACCTCGAGATACGAGTTTAATTTGTTCCGTGACCTTGCTCGTATCTCAATTTGCTCGTATCTCAAAGCAAATTTTCCCATTTAAATGAATTGAAATCCCATTAATTCGTTCCAGCTCGCAAAATTCCATTCCAGTTGTTTTGTTTATGTGTTTTGAATATGAAAAATGTACATCACCTGTATTTATAAATGACAAATATTGTATTAAAACATACAGTAATAAAAGAGAATGTTTTTGAACTGGTTTTACTATAAAGGGTTTTATTTACAGATGACTTGAGCTAACGGAAGATGCGCACGGAGGTTGAGGGAGGAGTAAACAGGCGGAGGAGTTAGGAGGAATAGGAGACGCAGGAAGCTGAGGCGGGGGAGACAGGGCACACGTTGTTGTTGTGGGTCTTTGTTCACCGGCGTCTTTACCTCGGATGCTCGTATCTCAAAGATTTGTTCGTACCTCAAAGCAAAAATTTGGTCGTATCACAGCTCGTATCTCAAAAAACTCGTGTCAATGCACTCGTATCTCGAAGGCATCGCTGTAAATGGTCAGAGAATTATATGATAATGAAAATAACTGTTACAAGAAAGAAAAATTGCCAATATTTACATGAACAGTTTAAGTAATCAATGAATCCAGAAAATAACCAACAGATTAACTGACAATTAAAATATTGGGTTAGTTGCTGTCCTAATCAGCTTAATGGTTCTTACCCTTAAATGGTTCTTACCCCTGTAGATTTTGTAGGAATGCATATCTCTTTAAGAGATCCTCTGTAGCCATTCCTTATGCTATTTCTCGGCGTCTTCATGCAAACATTTTCATCATATTGTCTTTCACCAGTGCCGTGTCGGGATGATGCTTTCTGGACTCAACTAGCAGCACCTTGATATGAGCCTCAGTGGAAGCTGCATCTTCCCCCATGATTGCGTGATTCCCTTATCAAAGCAGATATCAGCAATGATGTGCACACAATGTTGCCTTAGCTTTTGAGACGCTGAAGATGTCAGGGCTTACTTGAGATGGCTTTAGTTGTTTCGGACATGAGTGTGTGGATTCTTTTGTGGTCTTCACTTTTTTTGCTTGTCCAAACTTTTCTTTGACCCGTTTTACTTCCTCATTGCTGATTAGTGGAGCCCGTTCTGCTTTGAATTTTCACTTAAATTGGCTGTGTTCCAAATGGATATCATTACTCAGTTATGCATACTTCTGTAATCTGTAATCTTTTATGGAACAAAGGGATAGGAACCTATGTTGCGGTTCAGTCACCAGATCCTCCCGATCAATAGACAACACGTAGCCATAATAAAAGTTAAAGCTTTATTTATCAAACATATGTGAAAAAAAATGAAAGAAAAAAAAAAAGAAAAAAATGAAAGAAAGAGAAAAATCCTGTACTGGGTGGTTCACCCAAACCACGGTTCCGGTTTTAAGATGGGCATTTGTGGCTCAGCCCTTCCTTGGTCTCGTCTTTATTCCAGAAGAATGACGACAGACTCTACAGGGGATTCTCTACGACCTGCGGTGCCCTGGCTTCAGCGAGAGACCCAATGTAACGTTGGAGCCTACAGAGGCTTCCACACAGCGCACAGTATCCTGGTTCTGTCCCCGTTGTCACTGAAGCATGGAGACGAAGCCACGAATCTCCCACGTTGATCGATGTCCTCGCCAAAACAGCAGGTCAGACAAAACAGGAACACTCAGCGTACATAAGCCACAGCAAAGCGGGATAACATCCACACATCAACGCCGCTAGGCGAACATATGTTCCTTCAAGATATTCTTAGAGAGTGATGGATTACTCAATCCTGGAGCCCGCCGCCACCATACTTCTCCCCAAGTAGCCCGCAGTTGGCAACCCTACCGCTAGCTTGAGGTACAACTGCTTTGCTGGCTAACATCCAACCAATTGCTAAAGCTGTTAGCACCTGCTGCTAAATCAAATCACATTTTCAAAAAGTGTTTTCACATGTCTAATCATCATCACAGGATTAATATCTTACTTTACAGTATAACTGCAAAAAAAATGATCTTGTCCTTGCGCAGCTGCTTTGTCAGGCTTCTTCTTTCCCCCTTTTTTATCTGCCCCAAATGGATAATTCCTCTAAATAATAAAGCCCATAAACCACTCACTGAAACAACTTTCTTCTGTAGGGGACCACTTAGTGGGGCGTGGCCTTAAGCTGGCGCTTAGTCTGCTTAGTGGTAAAACCGGCACTGGTGGCTATAAATGGTCAGGTGGATGCCTGTAATACATATTCGTCACATAATTTCCATGATGTCTCTGGAGGAAAAAAGTGGAATTGTGTGAGACAGAGATCCTAATCGACCACGTTGACAAATGTAAAAATGTTTAATTGGTGGGCATTGCTGTTAGGGTTCCTGTCTCCCGTGTGTGTGTGTATGTATATGTGTGCGTTTGGCTCCCTCTGTCTGTTTTTGTTTGCCATGTCCATACCTGGGCTGAAGGATTGCCAGGACCACAATCATTTCACCTGGGCTGATCACCACACCAGCATCTCATCTATCATCAAGTCACCTTCACTGCCTGCAATAATTAAACAGCAGACCATTGCACCACTGTCGCCGAATTGTCCAGTTACCTACCTGGTATCTCTTGGCCGCATTTGTCTGTTCTTCTTGAGAGTCTTCTCGTGACTAACTTCATCTGTTTCCCTGCTTAAAGTCCTGGTGAATCTGATCCTGCCAGCCCTGTCCTGTGCCCAGCTTCCCTCCAGTCCCAGCCAAGCCTGCCTGCCTGTTCAGTAGATATCCTAAATGGCCACCGTATCCAGGATTCTGATTCCAGAGCAACATTAAATAAATCTGTTTCTGCTTAAAGCTACCTCTGCCTTCTGGTTGGTCTGTGTATGCGCCTTGCGGTCTAAACTCATCCCTGTTGGTGCCATTGTAACAACGGCGTGGGCATTACTTCTGTCAGAAAGGCAGAATAGTGGCAGCAGGTGGCAGATGCTGTCATTGCAGTGTCAGTATACAAAACACGCCAGATGCATCGGAACATATGGCTGAATATCTCATTCGGTAGGGCATCTGCCTGCCATGTAGGAGGCCGAAGTACTAATCCCACAGGGGGAAATTGTTTTGGATAAAAGCATCTGCTAAATGACATTAGTGATGCCAGTAATTTAGTCATTTGTTTTAATTTAGAAAATAAATATGTACAGATACATCTGAGATTGGTAGCAATTTGTTTAGTGTTAAATAATATTTCTTTCTAGTTGCTGGGTGCTCCGGTGGGCGGTACACCAGGTGGATAAGGAGTTGCGGGAAATAAATGTGATCTCTGGCGGCCATGACAACAACTGAAGATTCTAGGAGATAGCCCGTATCATGAACATTTTTTAAACCAAACTAAGTAGTTTTGGTTTCTATCACTAACCAAGCCTAAACCTAACTAGAAAGTGACAAATGTCCATGCTCATGTGGAAACAACAAACATGATGGTGTCCATTGACGTGACAATCATGTTGTTAAATACTAAAAAGTATTTTTGCATTCTTTGGATACTTTGATTTTATTATACTTTTATTTAATAGTGACTGGAGAAGCCTGTCCACAGGCATAGAATTGGGTAGGGAGGTGTCCCTATCAATATCCAGCGAGTTCTGACTTGTCCTAATTTTTTTTCTGTCACTGAAACGCTGCCGCAAACAGTCAGTGCTTTAAGCCTCATCTTATAACCCATTTCACTGTTATGATAGCAATACACACAGGAGCAGAGCCTAACATGATTGGCTGTCCTCTCTGTCCCTCACTCTGTTGAGAGCTAGCACTAGCCAGTGGTAGAGTGTGGTTTTGTCTTCAGTCACATCAGGAGCAAAGAAATTATTAGAGGACATCAGGATAATTTTTTTTTACATAAGCCAAGATCTCAAGATAAAGTAGTTTTTTCTCATAAGAACAGGGAAAAAAATGTTTTCTTGACATAATAAGATGATTAAGGTGGGCTCAAAGGTAAGTGTTACACCTGATTCTATTGAGCAAAATAGACCCAATGACAGCTGGGAGGAACACCATGCTGTAATAGGGTAATATATGTGTAATATAAGAGGCCCTACACAGCTCTTTCAGGGACAGACTGCTGCACCCAAGGTGCAAAAAATTGCTATTGAAGGTTCCTTGATTCATGCTGGAAACCAGCACTACTCCCATTACACCACAAACACCCTCAATAATAGCCAAAATAATTTATTAATGTACACACTTTTACACTAAAAAATGGGATACAACACAAATGTTTTTGGATCTGTTTAAAAAGTAAGGCTGTAAAAAAAAGTTTAGATGTGGAGCTCAAGCAATGTCCAAGCATGACCCAGTTTAAAAAGCGTTATAGACATTTAGTTTTCACGATGTACAAGGAGGAAGAAGGGCTTAAAAAATAGGGTGTACTAATAATGATTTATGAATTTGTTTATTTAATCTGTTTATTTTCTATTTTTTGTAAAAAATGTATAATGTACAATAGATTTGCATGTTTGTGGAGACTGATTGTTAATTGAGTATTTAAGAACGGGTAGGTTTAAATTAGCTTATTATTGCTCCTACTCCTTTTCAGATATGTTAGGTTCAGATTATTATTTATTTTTGTTCATATTTTTATTATTATTCTTGTTTTGTTTTGACTATTATATGTTTTGTTTGTTTTCTTACATGTTCAAATTAAATCTAAACATTCAGCATTCATTTATTCATTCAATAAGTGAAGATAAATGTGTAAAACAAATAGCCAATGATCTATTTTATTAACAGTGGTTTATTTTGGGTGATGCTGCTGTAGGACTTTTATCATTGCAATCTAATGTAATCTAATATTACATTAGATGGTCACTAAAGCTGTAATAATCAGTTCAATATTTAAAGGTCCTATATTATACATTTTTTCAACAGTTTCATATGGGTTTCATAGGTCGAAAAACATTGTTTCCACTAGTGGTTATTTCCCTTTAAGAGGTCACTAAAGGAAATATCTCAGATTCACCCATTTGAGCAAATATTTGTTAAAAAGTGAAGCAAGCAAGTGAGGAGACAGAATTTTCTCATTTTTGGGCCTCATACACAGGCTATGGGAACATAGAAAACCTATAGAAAGTGAATTTTGCATAATATGGGACCTTTAATAAAATCGAGATCTAAAAAGAAAAAATGTCTAATTTGTGCCCCCTTTTCCTGGTCAGTGTTCCTGCCTGGCCCCCCCATCAAAACTTTATAGACTGGCCCCAGTATAGCTGTAGCATAAACCCTGGCTACCACCAGCCAACTACTGTGTTAGAGAAGGGTCCTGCTAAAAACAATACTTTTGGGTAAATATGTGACCGTGTAAACCATGAACTGCTAGTTTCCTCCTCAACTGAACCATAAACAAACACAAAAAGAGAAAAAAGCCGATCAGCTGATCAACGACAGCTGTCATGAACAACATGAAAGGAGAGGGAAGAAGCAGAGGCTACTGAGCAGCTACTGAGATGACCAGAAATTTACTAGAGCAGACACATTGGTGCAAAATGCAGGAAAAGTAAAAAAAAAAAATAAAATTAAGGATCCTTTTTTCCATATTCCCTCTCCATTTCCCACAGAGAAATAACAAATATCAGGGGCCATGCGTTAATTGTATTTAAAATATGGTAGAATGAAACAAGGATACTCAGGTCTCGGAGTGTGTGTAGCTTAATTTAAGTAGCGGATTTTTTGTCCTTTAATAGAATATTTTTGCATCATAAACGCTGGCTTGTTCAGACTTCCTATCTGCTCGATAACATGATGTTAAAAATAAACATATTTCACAAGTGCATTTTATACATGGTCCTCTGTAGACCATTTTGTTTCCTAGCAATGTCAAAATCAAAAACCTTTAGCCAGTTAACAAGCTGAAAATCTAAAGAGGGGAAATCTAACTGCTTCCAGCCTGTACTGGCACATTTCATGGAGTCTCAAGTCAATTATGGCATGTTCCCGTTAGCGCACCCAAATGTTCAATGCTGGTTGATATGCTCAGTTTTTTCAAGCTCACCCTATGCTTCAACATGCCAAACAAAGATTAGCTCGATGGTTGTCCTGGCAGAAGACAAATAAAAAATAATCTATTAAGCCAAAATCCGACCTGAAATTGAAAAAAGTCAAGAGTTAATTATTAATCACTCCTCTCACCTCCACCTCTAACACCAGTTATTCCACAGACTTTTTATTATACATTTAAAAATATGTGAATGGCAGGGAGGGAAACTGCTGAAAGGAGGGATAAGGACAAAACAGTTCGACAAATCGAGGAATGACAGAAATCAATGCAGGTATAGGGAATGGACATAGAGAGAGAACTTTACAATAAGAGGGATTGATTTATCCCTATTGACTGATGGAAATGGCTTGGTGGAGTGATTTGTCACGTCATGTCTCGGCTGATTGCGAGTTGTTTTGTCAGGGGTTGAATGAGTTTTGTGGTGCTGATTGACAGCAAGTCTGCACAAGAAAAAGAAATTTGCATTCCCATTACATTCCAGATTGACTCCTTTCTAAATGTGGTTTAATACACACACATACACACCTACACACACACACGCAAACACTCACACACACACTCTCAGAATCAAACACGTTCACCTGCACACATTCTTGTATTTAAATGTGCACTGCAATGTGAGTGACAGTGCAGTGTGGTTATGTTTGACTTGATTTGACTCGAGACAGTTTAAGTTGGTCTCACATTTAAATTACAGACATCTAGTTGTAAAGGAGCATGTGTCTGCAGACCCGCAGTTCTGGACCTGCACTTCTAGACCCCTTGTCTTTGTCCCAGCAGTGCCCTTTATTTTGTTACAGACTAATATGGATGACGATCGGACAGTAAGTGTTTAACGTAAATGTAATTGTTTAATGTCATTAAACTCGACTTGAAATTGAAAAATAAATTAATGTTTTACTGTGATCATTTTAAAATGATTTGACAGTATTTACCACCATAGTCTATAAGGTCCATCATAATCTAGGTTAAGCTAGTAGCTTGTTTGACGTGATTGATTTGACTCGGTCATTTAGTTTAATAAAACTATGCCAACTAGACGAATTAAATAAAAATATATGATTAAGGTAATGAAGTGGACGGTTTAAGAAAAACAAAAACAGGCCAATGTTTTAATAAAAATATGGAACTGTTTACAACCCTGCGATAGGCGGCCTGTCCAGGGCGAACCTGCCTCTTGTCTGCTAATTGCTGGGATACACTCTACACACAACATAATATTTTAAAAAAATAATAACTTGACTATTTAAGCACTCTCTTTCTAAAGTGCACAACAGTCCAGCTAGGACAAACCTGTCCAACCTGGACAGATGCTGCAGGATCAAACCAGAACAGATGTTGGACCTGCAGTAAAGATTTTCACAGTCCTTTCTGACAGTGATATTTACATATTAAAAAAAAGGTCCCATATTATGCAAAAATCACTTTTTAAAGGTTTTCCAACATTCATATGTGTCCTCATAGTCTGTGTATGAGGCCCTAAAAATGAGAAAATTCTGTCTCCACTCTCACTTGCTTGCTCCACTTTTTAGCGAATGTGTACTCAAACAAGTGAGCCACTACCCCTGGTATTAGATACTGTCATTGACCCGCCCCCCGGAGCTCATTAGAGCAACTTTTGGAATGGCTAAAATGAAGAACCAGAAAATGTTCTGTTCCACACCACCTCTGATGCCTTAAGAGTGTTCATTATTGATTTTAAATGTAGCTTAGTAATAAGGAGGACACCATACCGCTCTTTCCATGGTGTGACATCTGTTTTAATTCATCTGTTTAACTCTAAAGTCATGACGTTTTATGTGAATGTTTCCCTCATTTAATTTTTAGAGACATGACGTTCATCAAAAAATCAATTCTTTTAAACGGCTCATTTAAATTAACAGTGTAAACTGAGTCACAGCTGTGAGTCATTCATTTGTGAGCCATTCTTTTTAGTATACAAATTATCCACTCTGCTTTCATGCTTTCACACGTGTGCCATCATAGGAGTTTGATGTCCAACACACTCCCTTTATGTGATGTAGCGATGCAAAAAATACAGAGTTCTATCTGAAACATCTACAAAAATCTGCTCCGATGTCACTCAGGTTTATTCTTTATTTATATTTTTGCTTTATTTTGTTTAAATGTTGTATAGATTTTATATAGGTACATGTTTTATTTATTTATTGTTCTTATAAGATATAGATATATAAATATATATCTATAAAAATTTGTGGTAAAGTTATTTGTAGACCTGCTTAGTTTTTGTTGTGCCAAAAGTTTATTTGGTGAAGGAAAAATGCAAAATAGTCACAGTCAAAGAATATGGATATGGAATAATTACTATAAGAAACACAAGCCAAATCAAATTATGACCAACGCTTAAGAATAATTCCCACCAACACAGTATGAATTAGTGCGGTGTGAAAGTTTTGAATTATTCTGATCCAAATCTTACTACTCTTATTACTAGTGATTTTTTTTTTCTTGATAGAAATGAGTTACCCCTGACTGAATTCTAAAAAAAAAAAAAGTAATGAGCCAGTCTTTTGAATGGCTCTTTGTAAGAAATGGCTCCTAAAGATCCAGCTCTCTTTAGAGAGACGTAAATCCTATCTCTAATGTTTATTCCTATCTCCAACGACATGTCTGTGTGTTGTAGGAACCTCTGCCTACAGTCCTCCAGAGTTTTGTATGAGTGGGGTATATGAAGCCGGCCCCACTAGAGTCCAGCAGCTGCAATACTGTACGAAATGCTGGATGAACTCAACCAGTTCAGCATTCTCGATATCCTCCGGAAAGAAATCACATTCAGCTATAAACTGTCCCCAAGTATGACATTGCTGTCATCACTAAAACGAGTTTAGGAATTCTTACTGTTCTAACAGATGCACACATGCAGCTTCCGCTCTAACCTTTGATTTGTGTTCCTTTTCTCCTCTCAGACTGCAAGCATTTCCTTTAAATTTGTCTGGTTAATAATCTAAAGGAGGGTCCCACATTGGAGCAGATGAAGCTTTATCTATGGCTGAAGTCCATAAACATCACTCACATCAGGCTCTAATGGAACTTAAAAATTTCATGGCTCTTTTTTTACTTTTTGTTTGTTTTGCAGTTCATTATTTTACGCGCAAAACACACTTGCATGCAATTTCTAGTTTCTAGATTGTTCAATACCAATCGCTCCTAAGTTTAAAGGAGGGACCAGTGTCAAGGGAACTGAGGACGTGAGGACCCAAATGCAGGCTTAAGAGGCAGGAGACAGAACGGTGAAGGTAAAAGGTTTAACAACTAAAATAAACTTACAAAAGGCTATGGTGGCAAAAAACTTAGACATGGAACGAACAAACGAAACTGACAGCACTAACAGAAAACAAGAGCAAACAATGAAATGGCAAGAGAGGAACTGAAACCAGTGGCTTATTTACACGGAGGAACTGACGAGACACAGGTGAGGTGAATGAACAAATCAGACCAGGTTAACTAATGAGCAGAAAAACCCAGAACATGAACCTAAATGCAAGAAACCAAAACCAAACCAAAAACATGACAAAAACACAAGAAGCCAGAGCAGAAAACATGAATCATGACACCCAGTTGACTTTACTCTGCAGGTAAATGCCCCCAAAATAACTATAAAAGGTCCTGACTTCCAGGCAGTGTGCAAGCAAACACAAGGCAGAAGCAGATGAGGAAAAATGAACAACATAATGCCAAAATGAAAACAAAATATAATAAAGATATGCAATGAAGCCTGATTTCCCTCCATTTTTAAAGTGTTTACTTGATCATAAATAATCACATGGTGTGCTTCAAATCATATAAAAACGGCTTCATATACAAACTGGTCATTAATTACTCCTGAACCTGGACAGCAGCCTGCAGTCTGATGGGTATTCCACAAACGTAGCTAAATAAAGCCAGGCTGTATCGCGAAGCATCGCTTGAACTATCACCATCTCTGAATTAAGGCTCAGGCCAGTCCGCTAACAAATTTCAGCTGCATCTAATTGAGGCTAATTCAAGCGAGGCTTACATAGCCTGGCTATGTGGTGAGGTCCTGAGGAACACAGGAAGCCCTGACGAGTGACATTTCTCTGCACTTTATCGACAATCAGCAGGAAAAATTCTCTCACAAATACATTAACGACATTACACAGACTGTAGAGAGTCATGTTATATAACACATATTTCTGTAAAAATCATATTGGCTATCAGCTCGCCACTGCCTCACCTGCCTCTCCTGACCGCATGTCACTACTTTCGGTTGATACATGTTGATTTCACTGTCCTCGTTTAACGATGGTCTCATAAAGCAGCTAAATTGTCTGTGTATAAAATGTACTGGCCCTTGTTAGTTTATTAATAACCCAATAATCAACATGCATCATCTTATTTTGTAAATATATAATCGCGCGTGTGTGCACACCCACCACCCACAATAATTCTGCACAACAGAAGAAATCTTACCAGCCAAAGCCTACCTGACAGCAGGTGAAAATAAAGTAAAAAAACATATTTCAGAGTGGTAGGTAGCCTTTGAAGAAATATATTTGTTCTATCATAAAAATGTTGCACTGTAACTACCAAGACAGCGTCAGAGACCACTGCTACTGGTGGGGGTTCTCCCCCTAAAAACCCGTGGGGCTGGTGGCCTGAATGCCCTTTGAATTAAGCGTGTGCCCTCTGCAGGGTCATTAATCAAAAGGCCAAGCCATGGTTACCAAAAAGGAACCCTGTCTCTATCTATCTATATCTTTCTCTGTCTATCTCTTTAGATTAGCTTTCTCTACCTCGCTCTATCTCTCCCTCTCTCTTTCTTTGTTGCGCTGCTTGAAAACACTCGGCCTGCATGGACAGGGCTCCGCTGATCCCAGTTTTGCTGTTAGCCAACCAGAAGCAGTGTAGGTCGGGTGTTCCTAAAATTGGGGAGGGGGTTTAATAAGGTATTAGTTTTATGAATACCATGTTCTTTTTAATTTAATTTAATTTTCAGTACTTGTATAGTTGCGTTTCTTTAGTTACACAGTCAAAATACACTGACAGATTTATTGATTATTCAAGACAGTCAAAGTAGTGATAATATAAGTGTTATTTTTTTTCACTCTTTTTTTTTTGTTACTTTTTTACAAAAATGAGCGACGGGAGCACAGCGTTCTACCAGGTGGAACTTTCTTTAGGGAGTCTGTAGGTGTGTCCCAATTCAGGGTCTGCACACTTCGAAGTGCGCAGAGTACATAGGCTACGATGTGTGCTCCATAGTCTACACACTTCGAAGTCCGCTTAACATTCGTGAAATGGGTCAGCCTACCTAGTCAACAAGAATTTCCCATAGCAACAACACAGGACGTTAAATCAGTTAAACCTCTGAAATTACAAAAGAGGACACTTCAGTAGATGCTGAATAACAACCGGCAACACCGACAGTAAAACAACAACAACAAAAAAACAAAAACAAAACACGATCTGAGGCTTTGTTGTTTTCCAGCCGGTACACAATTCATTACCCCTTAAAAATCCATGGATAGCCAGTGGTGTAGTCTACGTGATACGCAGGTATACAACGTATACCTGCTAGAAAGGGTCCCAACTTCCGTATAACCACAAAAAAATGCGCAAAGACACGCATCAACATGGTTTTGTGATATAACTTTTACTTTTCCGGTTATATATAAGCCAGGAAGCTGGCCCGTTTAGACCACGAGGAATTCTGTTAAATGTGACGTTGAGCCCATGCAGCTTGGCTGTCTGTCCTGATCCCGACCTGCGTTCCTATCGGCTGGTGGCTGGTTGCTAGACAACCGTGAATTAAAGAGTAGCGGATGAGAAGAAGCAGCAGCAGCAAAAAAAAAATAGAAGAATTGTTTTTTGCGGTACGAGTAGTTAGGGGGAGAGGGAACGCGGAGAAAAAAACCTGAAATGAAAAAAAAAAATTAGACTGTTTCAGTGTTTCAGTAAGCGTGCTGCTACTTGTTTCCTGTTAGTTCGGGGACACTGCAGTTAACGCTGATAGTTCAGAAACGAAGCCTGATGACCGCTAAATTAGGTAAATGTTGGACAACATTTAAAGCTGGTAGAAACTATGTTAATGCTGTATTTGCATGTTATTATAATTAAATAAAAATGAAGAAAATTCATTTTAAATGCCTGTTAGTTAGGACACCTCGTACACCATCAAATAAATAACTTATGAGTGTTATGTATATGTAGCAGAAAGAGGCCAAGACTCCTTTGGAATTTCCCACTGGTTCACATCAAATCCTCTGCATGATAGGTTTACGACCAGCGACCGAGATTACCTTGGGCTCGAACAAAGTACCGTTGTTTT
>JBAMHW010020683.1:0-19717 GCA_037177495.1 Rhadinocentrus ornatus | reverse complement strand
GTTTGGCCTGACTGACCTTCGATGAATCTGTCAGCTCTGCAAAGCTGCAGCTGATCAGTGGCTATGATGGTGTTTAGCTAACCAGCAATTATGGCTCAGGCAAACACAGCTCATTAAGATATAGATGTGTAGGCGAAGCATAAATAAGTCAGCTGCAAGTTCCTTTAAAGTTTGTGGCCCCTGAAGGAGGTTAAATAGCCTTGCAGCTCTTTGTGTGACACGTGACCTTAGCATGTGGACAGAACTGACCAGTTGCAATGTGAACATCTGAATCCAAATTGGCTTGTGGTTAAAGGTAATTACTGCTCTGACATCAAGACACAATGCATTACAATGTCTTTTGAGTTTTGTTGTCTGAAACTAAAAATGAAGCAACAAAACGTTTAAAATAAACCTCAACCTATTTATTAGCAGGTCCCTCTTAATCGCTGCCTTTGGAAGAGCCCCATAAGTCAAGGACACAAGAGCAACAGTTTGAATACGGAATTAATTGGGATCAGTCTGCACAACTTCACACATCGCCACAAATTTACTTCACATATGAAAGGATTGCAGGTAATAATCACTTTTTGGGAAACACATGAGTCCAGAGAAACAGTGCAAGTAAGGAAAAACAAATGAACCACTGGAAACATATTTCAGTATTTCATATCCTGCAGGGAGACAACCACATATTTTCGATAATAATTAAATGACAGGAACAGAACTGCAAAGTAGTGATGTGCCATGCGCAAAAGAGTCAGCTCTGAGAGCCGATGCTTGGTAGTGAATCAGAAGAGCCAGCTCCCATCGAGTGAGAGCTGGCTCCCAGTTTTTTTTCTTTGGGGGGTGTAGATGGCACTACATTGTGTGAGAAAGCAGACAGCCGAGAGGAGCGTACGTAAGTTAGTGCGTCATGTCATCAAACCCTTGGCACACAGAGGAGAAACCGGATGAGGCATCTTATTTTTCTGAATGCCAACCTGCACTGAGGACATTAATGCTGCTTTCTTGAGTTTGGTTCTCGTTCCTTTTGTGGATTTGTTTGCTGTTTTTTGTCCATTAGTGCAATATAAGATTTTTGTTGAAATAGTAAACAAAATTAAGTGGTTTTTGTATCAGAATAAATGCTTAAAATGTGGCAAACATAAGGCTTCTCGTAAAAATGCTGAACACAAACGGGTTTTCAAAACACAATTCATTAATTTCTGCAAAGTTAAGGTAAATTATGGGGCTAAAAAAGATGCTAAATTAGGAGCCGTTTGGGAGCCATAAGAGCCGGCTCTTCTTTGGGAGCCGAGCCAAAAGAGCCGGCTCTCTGAAAAGAGCCGAACATCCCATCACTACTGCAAAGTGTGACCGGAAAACACAAGTCGCGCGTTCTACATGGACATATTAAGGGGACGGACCGATCCGTCTCCTTAAAGTGTCCGGGCGGCAAACAGTAAACAACAGAAGAAGTCGGCAGCTAGACTTTCAGCCACAGCAAGAGATTTACTGATCAGATTTTAAGGCTGGAGTTTGGAAATATTTTATTTTATTCTTGTGGACTTAACAAGGCTTGGACAATAATTACTCCATTTAAAAGTTGTTTAAAGTCAAAATGAAATACAATAGTAATACAACAACATGCAGCAGCATCTCGTGTGTTCCCAGCCACGATTAGAGAAGTTGCGGGTGTTGTCGATATGACTTTGTCAGAAGAGCATACCACAGCCTTATGGTTTAGACTACTTTATATATAAACGATATAGTTATGTATATGGTTTTGATCGTTAGGCTACAATGATATTTAATATTTTATTTGACATAGTTATTTCAAAGTTAATCATTACATGTTTAATCTCACACAGTTTGGGAGAAGGTGTTAGATGCTAATAAGTCGATGCTACAATACGTATTAAGCCATTACAACCTCACTTACAAAAAGATTTACAGGAAAAAAAAGTTATTATTAGTACAGTTTCATACATTCATCTGATTAAGTGCATTTCCCCTCAAGATTTGCCATTACCATTCAAGATTAGTCGTACAAGAGGCACTTGAGCCATGTGCATATACAATATAATGCACTAACTCGTGACGTCACAGTCGACTGTATGGTGACGCAATTTCTAGGCAGTCTGGTGCTAATATGATGGGTCATTTGTAGCTTTCTGCGCTATGCATTAACCAACGGTAGCTATTCTGACAAGGTATGCCAAACCGACAGCACCTGTTGTTGCTCCTAACTATTGCTAACACATTTTTCCTGTAGATTCCATGGAAAAGTATGTTGGATATGTGTTGGATTTATTTATGGTTTGACATAAATAAAAGGGAGTGGAGATATGTTTGTTTGGTTTCTTGAATTAGTGGATATTGCATAGATTTATAATATCTGGATTCATAATGAATCCAGATAATAACCGAATCGAAACACCCTGGATCTAAATCGAATTATGAGGTACCTAAGATGGCACACACCTACTTATCTGTCAGTTCTCACTGATATTGGGAAAATGACTAATGAATAATATGCTTTTTTACCAGTGCCTCAAAGCCCTCAAACACCTTTTTTCCAGCTTCACATTCCATACACACAGTCTAAAGTAAGGCAGCCGCCCGACCAGGCTTGGGCAGAGAAGTTTACCGTTTACAGGACACATAGAAGGGGAGTCAAATTATAGAGTTTCAACCAAACAGTATAGAATTCATCATGTCAATTATCACAGACAAACAAAGTCCAACATTTGCAAATGATTGGCTTTAGCTTCAACCTGCTTAAGGAAAAGGAAGATTGAAAATTATTGTGTGCAACCAAAATAAGTACTGGATAATATGTAAAAGTCAATTAAGCAATACTTTCACAACTAATACACTGACACTGACTATTTTATTACATTAAACTAGAAGCACTCAGTGCAAACCTTCACCAAGCTATTGTATTTTTCTTTTTTGCCAATGATTGTGGGCATTATCTCTGAATTAGAAGCTATGATGACAAAATTATCCTCATCTCCCCATAGAGAAGAATCCTTTAAAAATAAATAGCTGGATGCAGGTAGTGATACATATCACCCACGAAATCTAATCACTTGTTCCTTTATCCATTTCTTACATTTCCTAAAAGTTTTTATCACAATCGGTCTATAACAATTTGAGTTATATTGCTAACAGACAAACCAATGCAGTTGAATACATGACCTCAATGTTCTTAAGGATTTTTAATGAGGTTGCCAAAAATTCTTGTGTTTACCACAGGAAAGCATGAAAATAAACATTTCAAGAAATGCAATTTATAAATACCAGTTCATTGCAGAAGACAAAATATCCCTTATTTATGGAAGCAGTATTAGATTGCTAAGGGTGGGGTTCAACATGTGAGCTGATACTTGGAAAACAAGGGGAGAAAATTCCAAGACAAAAACAAACTCTTGTCCTGGCTAAGTCTTGCAACAGCATTTTTCACTAAGAAAGGCGATCAGGGCTGAGACCCTTCACCACAACTTGCAGGAAAAAAAAGAAGAAGCAGAGAACAAGAATGAACGGTCAGTTCCAGAGATACAGACATGGCAGCCAGTACAAGGTCTGCTTTGGCACTTATCCCAACACACATGTATGCCAGAGGCCAAACTCAGCCTAATTCAACCAACAGGCTGTGTGACATGAGACGAAGATGAGTAAAAATCTGACTGTGCTATTTACGTGCACACAAGCCTTGCAGCAAGGAAATAAATAAATAAATAAATAAATAAATAAATAAATAAATAAAGGGGAGCAGAGTCAGGACTCCCAGACGACCATCTCCTTGGACAGAAGCACATGGTCTCAAGCTGGAGACCAGTTCTTTTTGCCCCAAATAGAAGATGCAGATTGATAAAATTCAAATGAATCGGAACATATTATTTGTCCTCTGTGACCTGCAGGGGATAAAGCACTCATCTTGATGTGGAGTCAGTAACAGCAGGTCAGGGGTCAGGACCCCACCGGGACCCTGCCTCTTCAATGAGGTTTAAAGAAATGATCTGTGGAATAGATTTAGATGTAGCAAAAAGGTCCTGGCAGGCTTAGTTAAAAACACAGAGATCAAACTATTGAAATATTTCAAGATGCTGTACACACAACCACATCCAGTTATTAAATAGCAAATTAGGCTAATAAAACATAATCCAAGTCTGATATAAACAAGGTGTCAGCTCTTCTGTTGCTGTAGCAACCAGACAGAATGTATTTTTATTGTTGTGCAACACGAGGTCAATGTGCAACTACAAATAATTAAATAAATAAATAGCAGAACAAAAATCTGAAAAAAAGCCTCTTATGTATAACACAGAGAACATCTTTCATACAAGCAGCTTAAAATCAACAGATCTGACATATTTGGAAATGCTGAGTTTCACCATGTCTGACATTCTCCAGCTGTTTCAGGAACATTTAAGTCTAGGTCTCATTATTCCTCCCACATGTCTATTCTTACTCCCATTCTCCTTTCTGCCAGCTAAACCTTTGGGCATGGACATGTAAATATAACTCCCTTTATAGCTTTGACTTGGAAGGGCTGGATTTAACCTCAGAAAAACAGAACAAATTGCAAATCTAGAGGAAAAATAAAGGAAACTATACCCCTCATGGACTTTCTCATTTTTCACTATATTTTAAATAACCATGTTCTTGCCATTCATTGACTTTATACATGTGAGATTTAACTACAACCTATCACTTACACAAATAGAAAACTAAAAAATCAAGTTAAAAAAGCAGATTCCAGTTCCTTTGATTACAAAGGATGAAATAAGTAGCTCATAAAAGCTCTAAGCAACTCTAAAACAAATATAAAAATATGTAAATAAATAAAAGGAATACTTAACAAGTGCAGCACCATGCACAATGTTAAACCTGAAGTAAGATTTGGCTGGAAAGGAAACCACATTTGTTTTATTACACTCTGATACTCATGTGATAATGTGGAAATGGGTAGCAGTGGAGTGAGCTATCCGCTAAGGTTTGAACCCTTCATCCCAGTCATACTGCCACTGGCAAGACACTTAAAGACAACAGTCACCATGGGGCATGTCACACACAGTATGTGACCACAGAAACAAACATCACCCACAGGTTGATTAGGCCTGTGACCTCTATGTGAAGAATGTCAGGAGTAAGAGCACAGAGTCGTGACGCGAGTGTACAAATGTGTGTTATATTAGATTACTGGTTAGCTTAAAGTTGCATGAATGTCATTGTTCATCTTAAAGTGCCTGAGATTCCTGAAAAAACAGGGTGAAAAACTTAAAATATCTGGGAAGGAATGACAAGTGGCTCAGTGCAGAAATAAAAGATGCATTTTAATCCCAAAAGTAGGTGCACATGACATAGTCTCACTTAAGTTTGGCCCTCGGGGCTATTGAAATGACTTATATATGGGGGGAAAAAAACTTGGTTGCTGCAAACTATAGCGAAGCTGATTACAATCACGTGTATCTGTTCAGAAAATGTCTTCTGCTGCAGTCAGAGTAAAGGCCTTTAACACCGCTCTCTGCTCAAAGCTCCTTATCAGTAACACATCACAGTGATAACTTTAGACTTTAAACTAACATAGACTGATAGACCAAATTCATACATCATTACTCTGGATGGACGTTCTTAGATACTAAGTTCTAGCAGACTATTAAATAAAATATTCAAAGTAGCAAATTTACACAAAAGTGTTGCTATTGGTTTTTTCTAAGTGGAAATCTCCATTGTTGGGAACACACTCATCTTCATCATTATTTCATTTTCTCTTAATCATTTTTGTCTAGACTCAAGTGGTTACGGTATACGAAAAATGTATATGACAACATTCAGAGAGATAAGAGCCCCTTATCAAGATAATTTACAACTTACTGTCTGCAAACATTTAGACCTTAGTTGGTTTTAAAGGCCATTTCTGTTTGGAAACATGTCAGCATGCTGAGCAGCTGATCACTTTCTTTACAAACAGACTTATGTACAGAGAGTGTTAAAAGCTGTTTGTTCAGTTATTCCAAAAATGTAGAAAAAATATTCAACGAAATAAAGTAGCAAGGCTGAATAAAACAGAATTTTAATCACAATATCTTTAGTATTATTGTTATTATTATCATCATCAATATTTGTTATTTCTGATGAATGACTTTTGGCAAATTATCTGACTGTAAACAGATACTATAAAGCCCTTGCTACCATCAGTAGCATCATAATCTGTAGGATTAGCTAAGATTCAGTTATCAATAGTCAGGAAAAAATACAGACTTCATTAATAAAAGTATTAATGTGGTGTAACTTACAGGTCCAACAAAGCCGAGTAGTGAGGTTCTGGTGAAAGGTCTGTCGCTGATGGGAACCCCAGATAATGTGATTGGGATAGTCTGGAACAACACACAATGATTTTTAACTTCATATTTAAGAAAAAATTCTTAAAAAAATTATAAAAAATTATTTCATCCACTAAGAACAGTTAATGATTGTATACACATTGTATTTAGGATCAAATCACATTGAAGGAGATCAATAAATTAAAAAATGATGATGAGGTTGGAGTAACGCTTGGGGCGCTGATTTTTAATTAGGTAAGTTTAATAAGCTCATTTCAATGTTAACAGATAATTATAACCGATTAGTGTTATTAAAACTTGTATTTTAATCCATGTGCCTTTTTGTGTCAAAACTGCATTTGGCTCACTCTCTGAGCTAAATATAACTTCAAAGGTCCAACAACATTTGTATCAAGCAGCGATACAGTAACTCACTCACCTCAAAGATGTTCTTGGTCATGCCAGGGAGACCGCAGTAAGCTAAACCAGTGCTACCTGAACTCACACAAATCTCTCCAACCTCGTCTGTCTGACAGAGATAAGGTGTCCCCTCCACTCGCACGACACAAATCAGAGCTGAAAATGCAAAATAGACACAAGAGGATGTGCACAAGGTCTGCAGAGCCCTGGTTGAATCATATTTCACAAAACCTCTGCTTAGCAGCTCTAAAAGTCTGATAAGTGAAGGTTATTAGTTTAAGTTTCTTCTATAAAGGTATAATTTAGTTTAAGTACAATCAGGAGAAAGTAAAAAAAACAGCTTTTAAGCTATATAGAAAAATACTCAGTTATCCACAATATGAAAATCTGAATTTTTAATCTGCAGCCTTTTGGTCATTAACAGCAGGAAAATGTAATAGGCGGTGCATGGTACGGTACCTCCAGGCATGACCTGTCCCACGTCCTGCACTGTGAGGACAGAGAGTTTTTCCTCGGTGTCCACGCGGATCACACTGTGACTCAGCCCACCCATGGACAGCACCGCCTTACCAGGAGGAGGAACACCCATTTCTGGAGGTCTGCAAGACACATACATACATTAACACAGTGTTACAGTTATAGTGCACTTACATGGAGATGGAGACTTGCAGTTATAGACAAATTAACTCAGTAGCTTTTACCCCTGATCTTTTATTACTGAATATCTAAACCATCCACTGTCTCAGCACAACTTCTATATAAAAGTACTACTAACATGTAAAAGGGAGAAAAGAAAAACTTAATATGAGACTGAGACTTTGTGGTTTACTTTAACAGTCTAGTCTCTCTAATATACTGTATTTGACAAGTCATTGCAAAAGTTGTGCTACCTAATCTGCCAAAATCATGTCTGTTTAGACAACCTGACATCAAAAATAAATTTGATAAAAAGGTTGCAAACAGCGCTACAAGCAACGAGTACAGCAGTACAACAAAGAGGAAGCTTGTTTTTGTTCCAATCAGGTGCAGTAACAGAGGCTCACCTGCGGATGGCGACAGTCATTGCTTCTGAAGAGCTGGCACATGGACAGATGACCTCAGGTCGCAGCCCACGTGCCTGAAAAACATTGAGGAAGGCATCGCAGGAGGATATCGACCCTGCGGCAACACAAACAGAGTCAGTTAAGTAGATGTACAAACAAATTAAATAACTCAATATTAATGTCTGGTGACTCCATAGTGCTTAATTTTTTTTAAAAAGAAGTTGCTACAGGGACTCACATGGGTTAGCTCCATCAGCTACAATCAACATGCGCAGCGAGTTCAGGCTGATGTCTCTCTGGTCTCTCTGGGCCAGCAGAGACCAGTGCATGTCCCTTGACTTCACCACTGCTACCCGTGCTACACAGGGAACACAAAAATTTAGGAGCACAGTCAGGCAGAGATAGGTGACCTGGAAGCATTAAGACCACACACGATACAGGCTTCCAGTCCATCACCTCCTCTGGTTCAGTAGATACAACTGAACCAGAAATCAGTAAATCAAACAAATTACTGCTTTAATTCATCTACCAATGTCAAATGTGGGAATCAAAACTAGTTGAGTACTATGCAATGTTCTAAAATGACTGCTTTGGTTTTTCATGGAAAACACCAACAAACACGGTTTTATGTTGACTTGCATCAAAAGGAATCCATATTATTATAATTAATATGCAACTAGAATAGAATACTGACAAAAGTCAAGTTGTATGTACCCTCACCTTTGTATGTGTGAACCTTCTGTATCCAAGACAGGGGGTTGACTTTCATCAAGGAGTAGGGAATGCTGATCACATGCATCCGATTCATGACACTCTGCGTAAGAAAAGGAAAACCTTAGATAAATGTCTGAATGTGTGCATTACAACTACCATACATCATGTCACTATAAACATGTGGTAGGTTTATGTTGAGTATAATATTCTGCTGTGTCAGGAATCTGAACATGTAATGGCAAGTCATGTATGAGCAGTACATTAACTCCACGGCAGGTCCTAATCCAATCAAAACTGGGTTTTTGTGTGTTAGAGGACTGTTGGAAACATGAGCTCTCACAGTGGAGATAGTGGATGAAGTGCAACTTATATCAGCAACCTAAGAAGTGAGCTCCTCTTTTATAAATGTTTTGCCAAAATAACTAGTTCTGTCATTTTACCCATCTAAAACATATTTATATTTACTCTTGTATGACAAATGTTGCAGACTTTTAGCTTCAATAAAAAGGTTTTTCACATTGCTTTACTATGGAAGCCGAGAAAACAAACTTTATTTAAACATTATCTTTCTCTCTCCCAAAACCTCAACTGATGGATCCAAGGGGCATCCCAGTACAGAGCTGTTCTGTACTGGGATGCCTCCGTACAGCAATGGACGCAAGCTGGCGTCAGATTGAGCAACATCCATCACCGATCAATGGCATGATGGAGATAAGATGAGAAAGCTGCTGCTTCCTGCATTTTAATCCGTCCCCGTTTGATAGTTGATTGTTAATTTAATGGCCATTGATAGAAAATGTCATGTTCATGTTGTAAATAATGTAACAGTTCAAGGTTTGACCTGCACAAGACAATTTCTTTTGCATGTTTTTGGACAATAAACATTGTTATAAATACAATGTACTTCACTTTGTCCCAAGTGTTAAATAAGCAGTATGATAGTATAAGTAGTATGAGTTCCAAATATCCAATACTGGTCTGACTGTATCAGTTTCCAAATATTACCAGTCCTCACTGGATATTACCATAGTCTTAGTTTAATAAAGGGTTTTGGAGAAAACTTACAGTGAGGACGCCATGCCATAATCCTGCCTCTCGCTTGAAGTCCAGGACATTCGTTATGGTCTCAGCTACAAATCAAAAAGGAGATTATGCCAAGTTTAGAAGGAAAAACAAGATTGGAGAAATTTAATTTAACATTTCAATTTCACATTGTCAATTAGTTCTGTAAAGAAGAGTAAATTATGACTTGTACAGACTTGAAACATTTTTTTGAAGTTTTGGAAACAGATCTGGAGGGTCTCTGGAGGCTACTGGTGCAGTTAGAAGTTATTTAGAGCAAAAGTGGGGCACTGGATGATGGGAGGTGCTTTATGTTCTCTTTCATTATAAGACCTGACCCAGGTCTGACAGACATGTACAAACCATGTGAGACATTCCCAGCTGAACTGCTTTTATCAAACTGTAATTACACCTGAGAGGGTGCGTGAGCTACCTAGCACCAGAGCACAAGTTATATGATAGAATATAACTGGATGGTGGATTCTTTCCATTTCAATGAGCTGCTCATATTTTCATTTTCCTTGAATCTAATTACAGTTACTGAAAGTAACCTAATGCTGTTTCTGTGTCTATACGGTCTTCCTAAAATATCTATGCCAGAGTAATGAATGAATAAAGAAAACAGGGCACAATGAGGTCTGCTAGTCCTCCTCACCTTCAGCGTAGCAGCAGGCTTGTGTGAGGGCATGACAGTGAGCCAACATGGCTGAATTTGACACTGTGATTCCCATGGTGCTTCCTTCTTTGCTGGTTTTATACTACATTAAATAAAGATAGAGAAAAAATTATTTGGATTTTGTAGAAAAAAAACAAAAGAGTATATTATAATTACTAGCCTAACATAAATTTACTAAATTAATCATATCAAAATACACAACTTATTATCAGAAGAACTCCACACTGTTTGATGAAACAGCTCTTACCTCTATGTAGGCTATTTCATTACTGGCTTCCCGTATTGGAGGGTGCCAGTCTTTTGGAGGCTTCACAACATGTTTTCCATCTGTCACAAACCACAGTAACCGTGGCCAGCCTGCAAAGACAGAGACATCAGACTTGAATCAGTTCAAGCAAAATGAAACCATACTCTGTCAAAATGAAAACAAAACAGGCTGTACCTTTGAACGTGACTACCTCCCCTGTTTGTGCTTTGGGCAGGCCTTTCTGACAAGCGTCAGTGGTTAGTGCCAACGTGACCCCACAGCTGCCCAACAGAAAGCCAATCTGTTGACTTCCTGCATCCTGGGATTCCAAAAGAGATGAAGAAGTTTAGTTCCTACTGGCAAACTTTGGCAAACAGTATTCATCACACAAAGATCAAATATCAAGAACAATTAAATTCAGAGCAAGACTAACTTTGATGAAATACATACTGAGAAATGTGGAAATTGTTAAAAAAAACAAAAACCCGATTGACTAAAAAAAGAAGCTCTCAGAGCTTCCCACATTAAAGCATCAGCAGGTAAGCAGGCCAAGAGTGACAGCCAATCACTATTAAAAACTCTACTGCTGTGCATCAAACACAGATCATAGGAGGAATAAAGCCCATGATCTGACACACACTCACTCATATCTGACTGGCTATGCAAATTAGAGCTAAACTCATGCTGAGCAAACTGCACTTCTCAGTCATATTAAACAAACGGAAAACACAGAGTAAGAGGAAAAGCGGGAAAGAAAGGGAGGACAGAAGAGAGGCAGGGAGGAATAGTTGGATGATAATGATATGAAAAGAAAGATGTAAACAAAGGGAGAAGGATGAGTGATGGGAGCTGTAAGAATGAGCAAACCAGTTTATGACTCCTGAGAACAGTTTGTCTGTGGTTGAATATTATGACTTAAGCTACTCATCATCTCACCTCGGTCATCGTTCATTAATTACAGCACAGAGCCAACAGCGTGCTTATAAAGTGCAATCAAGAGCAAACATTAATATTCATCCTGTGTAACTAATGTGGAAAAATTTAATTCAGTGTCAGCTAATGAGTGTGCTGGAAATTGAAACTCATTATGACACTCATATTAAACACTCCAGAGATAGTACTGCTATTTTAACAAACAATGGGAAAAAATCTGTAAACAGTAGCTGTTCGACTTAAAATGTTTAAGGGATCATTGTCCAGCAGGGGTCAGTAGAGCTCTGATTTGTGCAGATCAGCACAAAGATGTCAAAATGAACAAAAACCCAGGACACTGTGTTTCTATTTGTCTTTACCTTTCTGGTCAGCGGCACCTCAATAGGCACAGGTACCAGCTCTGCCAGGAGACAGCCGTAGAAGGCCACCATGAACATCACTGGGTCATTGTTTGGAAAAACAAGTGCAACCTTGAGGGGATGTCAAAGACAACATCACAATATACCTAAGTTCATATGTCTTAAAGCCATTTCCTTTCTTATTATAGATGTTGTAAACAAAGCAGCAAAATGTGAAACAAGTACTGTGGAAATAATGTAAAACCACATATTGGATAAAAAGCTGAAGCTACTGTATTTGTAAATGTGAGAAAGTAAAAACTGATAAAGTCTATTGTGGAAAAGGGAGCACTGACATCCAGTCTTTTGTGTGGCTTGACATTTTGTGGAAAGAAGACTTATTTGCTCCTTGGCTGAGAGTTAGTTAATATCTGAAATGTATAATAAATATTAGGTTACAGCCAGCAGCCAGTTGGCTTAGGTTAACACAAAGATTGGAAACGGAATGAAACAGCAAGCTATTGTTTGTTTTAGCTTTGGCATCTAACATTGCATGAACCTAATAATTATTTCTCATTTAAGCTTGTGACTGGATCAAACAAACAACACAGTGTGTCCATTTAAAATCTTTAGAGAAGCTGATGCCTGGGTTTTTTAATCTAACCAGCTGCTGCTATTTCCCAGAATGTTAAAAGGTTTGAGTATTTCTTTGGCTGCAAATATTAGTCATCAAATTTTTCTTTCGACAACTTTTTGTCTGCATGTTGTGTTGATTATTTCTAACACACTCATTTGATAAATCCTTTAAATACCAAGACCAATAAAAAAAATAAAACCTACAACCGATCACCAATGAACGCACGGTTTGATCTCATGACTCACTCTGTCTCCAGGCACAAGCAAAGGCTCATTTCTGGTGCTCAGCTTGTTAAGAAGTGTGTAGGCCAGCTTCTGACTGCGGGTCCATAGTTTACCTAAAGAAGTCACGACACTGTCAGTTTTTTCTCTTGATATGACAAGCTTCTGTCCACTATTCCACACATTACAACACACTTCCACTGTTTTTTCAAAAAGAGACACAAACAGTAAATGGCATCTCCATATTCAGTTGTGGGCCAATTGTCAACAAGGTGACACCTACCATAGGTGAGTGTGTAGACGGGCTTGCCAGCATTGTCAAGTGCTGTCAGACAGGGGCTCTTGGGATGAGTGGTGCCCCATCTTTGTAAGGCTGCTGGCAAAGAGGGAGGCCAGTTGGTAACCACCCCAAGGGGCTCTCCTTCCAGGGGACTCATCTGCTGGCCTTCTGGCTTTGGCTGGTTGGGATCTGGCTGTTGGACTAGATAGAAGGAGAAAAGCATTTCATCTTTATGAGGGAATGGGTCAGTAGAAAATCTGTCACAACCATAAGACAAGATAATGAAAAGAAGTGAGGCACTAAAAGACAATGAGAGGGGAGTGAAGGATGATCAAAGTTGACCTGTTTTCTATCCTTTTAAGTCTTAGCAGCCTCCGATATACCTTCCTGAGAAACATCTCCTGCTTACCGAAAGACATGTCTCTCCTAACTATTCCTTGAGCCATCACACCAGCAATTTGATTTGACTTCTTTCTCTCCATCACCGTTCTCCCTCGACACATTCTGAACTCTCTGACAAGTGGAATTCAGAGCTGTTTAACAGAGCTGGCAACCTGTATCCGAGCCCAATAAAACAACTATCAGAAACAAAAAAATTTCCATTCTGCTGTCGCTTCAGCTCACTGTGTTTTTCTGCTCAAACTAAGCAGACCCCAACAGCCTCTGTGCCAGAACCAGAGAGGCTTTACAATCACCTGCTGATGTGTTGCTGCTCCTGTCTGTTGCTTCCTTTATGCACTGTTTATTCAGAATGACAGAGCCACCCAAAATCCACCAAGGGAGGCTGCAATGAAGGAAAAATCTGGACAGGGCTGGTCCACTTTGTGCAGCCAGTATTCCCTTTTCACACCCTGTGATTCTAGCTCCAACAGGCTTACCACTGGTCTTAGGACTGATGCGACTGTAATGCTGGAAGGAAGACAATTTTTTCCAAAACGTGCTAATAGAGAAAATGTAATTACTTTCAGGTCAGCTTACCATCCAAAAGCTCCTCAAAGTCATCAACAAAGAACTCGCGCAATGGTGGGCGCTTTGGTCTCTTCAGTGTATTAAGCAGCTGCTGGATTTTGTTGGAGACACGACTGTTGACTGGAACACCTACAAAATGAGGTTTTTTGGGGGGGTAAAAAGTAAAAGTGCAGGGGGTGGAACATGGATATAAACAAGGCAAGACAAAGATGTATGGAGCCACAGACATGAAAGACGTGAAATAGAAGGATATCGGAGTGAAGCGGGTGGGAGAAAGTTATGTGTGAATGGATTGAAAGATTGATCAAGGAGAAGAGAATGAGTACAAGGAGGACAGATGAAGAGAAAAAGTACAGTGTGGTGTTATAATAAGACACAGAGGACAACCAGCTGTCACTCGCACTGTGGCATGACAACAACACATTAGACCATGAAGTCCTTGACAGTCACCTGGAGGTCACAGACAGTCATTTTAAATTCTCTATAATCACTGACAAACCTCACATAAATAAATCATGAAATAAGGAGCCATCGTGCCTGCTGCCTAGCAACACAGATGTCTTGTTCACAGTATGTGAATTATAAGGCATTTCAAAAGGCGCCTGTTTCACACAAAGTGTAAAATTCTTAAATCCAAGAGTTAAAAGATGTGTGAACTGTTTGACATGCATGCTTTTTATTACTGTGTAAACAAAAACATATTGTGTGTATTGAAACAGTGTAATCTTAAAGACACTGACCTTTGCAAAGACAACAGAATGACATAGCAGGAAGGCGAGTGAATGAGAGCAACAAAAGAGATACTAGACTGAATACAAAAATAAATAAATAAATAAATAAATAAAGGACGATGAGTTGCTGCCATGTTAGATTTTCCTCAAACTGTAATGTAATCAGCATTACTTACATTATATGAATTCAACTTAAGTATTAAAAGGGGCAGTTTGTGTCAGAGATCCCAGACATCCATGAGAGCTGAAAGACACAGCTGTGCACAGCGTTCCTGATCTATCTTATATAGCAGGGCCGACTAAGACAGACTCTGCTTCCTCATGTAGGGACAGATGCACTTGGATTATACATGCGGGCCAGCAGCACCCGATGGGCCAATTAGAAAGTCCCTGACACACAGGCCATGAACCCAAACAATTAATGAGCCTTTATCACTGACATTACAGCAAACCATGACCTACCCGTGAAGATACCTATAATTAATGTTTTTGTGACTAGGTAATTATTATATCTACAGCATAAAATTACAATCTTTGTTTAATCTGGGGAAAACATAACACCATCTCTTGACATTAAAATGAATGAACTTTCTATATAGTACAATATACAGAAAAGCATTTAAATATCAAACTCAAACTATAACAAAGATAAACCCAAAGAATGGGGCTAGTGCTACTGCAATTATTTGTGTAAAGAAAAAAGACAAACTTAGACCAAAACCTACATGTGTTTGTTCCATCTGTCAAAACCTTCCAAGATCCTGAACCTGTCTGCAGGTCCCGACTTTTTGCCGCCCACTTCTGACAGATAATTGGGTCATAAATACATAATTTGCGTTTTCACCAAATTTCTTGCACCAGTCACTCTAGTTTTTTAGAGTTTATTTAAATGAGAGTAGATGTATTTGTGTTGATTTGGGACTATTTTCAAAGGGTCACATGATATTTACTAAGGATAAACCCCCACTAAACCCTAAAGTGGCTCTAGCTTTCATCATCATGCATGTAATTAGTATTACGTATGGGTTTCTTTTTAAGACAATGTACACTGGTGGACAGAGGAGTAGGATATATAAAGCTCTGTATACACAAAATGACTGGCAGTGGGATGAATTCACTGTTGGGTTGGTCATCTTGTGGGATTTGTTAGAAATAGGAAATAGCATGCTTAATCAATAGGAACCATCGGATGATTTACCACGTCTTGAGAGTAATAAAGAGATAAATACATAAAAGGTAAAGCATCTGAGTACAGATGAAACACAAGCTGACTTTGTGGTATTTTTTCATTTCTCTCTTCTCTATCAGTCAATATTAGAATGGCAGCAGCGTTAGACAGCTGTCGTCGCTGAAGCTTCTGTGTGGCTACAGGCTACCAGCTTGGTGTTAAAGTGTGTTGTCAGACACAAACTGACAGATCTTAGTTTTCTCACTTTGAGATAAGAAAGCAGTATATCAGCATGTTAATTATTCACAAGACAAAATAAATAGCAACACCTGTTCTAAAAAATATTTTCACGCAATCTGTTTCAATAAAAATTTGTTATGAGAAGATTCAGGTTAGACAGTGTTATTAGAACACACACACAAAGTATGACTGATTTCACTTTAGCATCTCATACATTTCTGTTAAACACAAATATTTTGGATAAGTGCTAAAACCTGACAACAGAGGCGAAGGCAGGGCCACAAGCACAGATAAACATGAATGCACACGCAGCAGAGTGCACATACAGCAGACTGCCAAAGAGTTGGAGGAACAGTTATAAATACCATCAATTAAAGAGAGGGGTCCTTCACCTCCCCACTCACAGCCTGGGGGAGAGACACATCAGGATGTCAGTGAAACAATCCTGGCAACTTTTTTTTTGTGTGTGGGTGTGTGTGCGTACATTAAAATCCACCAGCTGCCACCTGAAGGTGAGGAAGGGCTTCCAACAATTTCCTAGAGTTGTTGCACCATAACGCTTGCTTCACTGTTTCTGTTATTGTTGTCATTTCAAATAATTTACATGGGAAAAGATGCAAACCTGGTATGGATCTGACATTTCCTAAAGGGACAAAAACAACAACATGCACCTTAAAAATCCACTGCTTTTTAGAGTTAGACTCAGCTCAGAGTGTGTTCTAGTTTCCAGGCTGCCTTGGTTTTGAAATACTGAATGAATGAAAATGGATGATGGGAGTTGGACCCACTTTTGCCAACTGGTACATGCCATGTTGCTTTCAGACAATGATCTTTGTGCTAATTTTGCATCAATATATGCACATTGGTTATTTTAAGTGGATCCCTGCACAATATGAATAGAAATACTAAAAAAATCAGCATTAACATTTGGTAAAAGGGATTTTATTTTGTACCTCCAAAAATCATCTCTGTTTCCTTTGATTCATTAGTTTACAACATCAACATTAAGGTAGAAATATAAAGAAAATTTCAGGGTGTTGAAGAGGTTACTGTAGCAAGGGGGTCAGTCAGTAGTTTGTGCCAGTCAGACAGGCAGACAGAGGGACAAACAGCAGGGGAGAAAGAAAAATAAGGGCAGCTATTGGTGTGTAAGAGAGTGAGCAGGAAACTCACCATCTGCAGTCTCCATGACGCTGGTGTGGTGGTTGTAGCTGCGGGACACGCCTCGTACTGAGGCCACCTGGGGCCGCTCTGCATGAAGTGAGGAGCGCTCCGACAGCCCTGTCACATCAGGGGGCGCTGAATGGTTATCTGTGATAAGCGGGGTGTGTGGGGTTAAAAGGTCAGGCCTACTTTCGGCTGTCACAATTATGTGAAAATCTAGCTCATGGCTAAGCAAACATGCTGCTCCAACAGCTGAGGGGTTTCATTAGGAGCATGGGGACATTGTTGTCATCTCTATGAGTAGTCTTTAGCTGCAGAACACATTTTACCTCCATCTCAACATCCTGCTATGATACAACAGATACAATCTCCTCAGCCAGTTTTAAGTCCACCTTTAACAAGCTGCCTTGTTCGCTTGTGAGAAATGCTTCGATTTGTTTTTACTTTTGTGTCCCATTCTAAAAAGATGACTTACAATCAAAGTATCACAGATTAGTTATCATCATGCTAAAATTTCCTTGAACCTAATCTGCAACCTTAGTAGGATTTGACAGTATAATCTCAGCCCACCTGAATTAATCTGATATGACAGATCTGCCACAAACCTTTACATATAGGAGAATTGTTACTTTTAGCTTTTGCTGATCCTATCAGACTTGTTAATCGTTTAAAGGACTACTAAATATGATGCAGTCTGCCTTAACACCACTACAAGAATCTCAACCTCAAAAACAGCCATAACAGAGCCAGTCCAACCAAAATATTATTATCCATGCAAAAGCTGAACTGTTGTATGGGATAGCACAACTATTTACAAGTCTTGCTATGGTTTGATGAGGAGTAAGAAATGTAAAGAAATTATTGCTTGTCTTGAGTAATACTGTCGTTGGATACAAATCGCAAACATCAGTGTTAAGGTTCTCTTGTTACATGTGTGATTTCAGACCAAAGCTCAAGTTTGAGCTTTAAAGAAGCCCATCTTTAAATCTTGACAAGATAAGAAGGGATATTTGTAGTCGTCTGCTGAGGTGAACATCACAGAGATTTATTTACAGCTTTATTCAGCACCAGCCACTACTGTTACTTTAGGACAGCAACCTTGACGGGAGATGTGCTTAGGAGAAAAATAAATAATGGAGACAGCTCCATCCTGATAGGATATTGTTGCGCCAGCAACGCATAGACCCATGTGACACTCATGCATGAACATGGATGACACCATCTTAGATTGAGACCGACTGTGATGAGCCCTCTGAAACTCATTAACTAGTGTCTGACACTCAAATGGCAACATGAAAAAGCAGCTTTGACCATGAGCTTGCTGACATGACTGAGTGAGAGTGAGATGGCAGAAGGCGACGACTAATTAGGGAGATGTGATTTAAATCTGTTTCTGGTTTCCTTTCTCTTGTCACTGTAAAGTGTTTTGGGGTTTCTGGAGCTAGATAAGGTCTCTTATGTTCCTATAATTACACTACTGTTGCAGAAAAAACGTTACAAGGCATAATACAAATTGAGTTTCCCCTTAATATTACCAAAATGCTGACTAGCTCACCAAATGCTATACAAAAAAAAGGTATAAAATCCATCTTCAGAGTCAGACTTAAGGGCATAAACTTAAATAAAAAAAAGAAAAGAAAAGAAAAGAAAAAAGAGAGAGGACACTGGCCTAACTATATGTGATGGCATGTGAGACTGAGTGTCACTGACCTAGCTGGGTGTGCGCCATAAAGTCTGCCAGTGCAGTCGCTGCGGCGTTGGCGTTGAGGGCTGCGTGGGCAGTGGTGTTGGTGATGGATCTCCCTCCCGGGTGGGATGAGGTGGATGACGCGGAGGATGAGGTGGACGAGCCCTGGATGACACGGTTAAACCAGTGCTCAACGGCTGGGTGGCCGTGGCCCTGGTAAGGCGTGGAGGTGGTCAGACGTCCCTGTCGGCGCAGCGAGCCCTCGTCTTCTGACGCTGAGGAGGTGTCTGTGTTTTGACAGGTCAAGACAGGTCAGCGTCATAACAGAGGACAAGAACACGGGGCTGGCTAAAGCGTCACCAGGACAAAAACAAGATGGAGCATTTCTCCGTGTCTTAGCTGATGTGAAGATGATACATTGTACTTGTACATACTGGGTAAAGTACATATAAACCAGTCGGATGGCAAAATGATTTTAATCGTGATGGAAGCTAATAGGAGCAAAGAGGAATGCTTGTTTATAAAAAGACATTTGGTTTGAGTATATTTTGGTATGTGTCTGTAAAATTGGCCACACTAAGACATGGGTACACAACAAATATATAGTGTGAATCATGTGCATGTAAGAAGATAAGAAAAAGTAAATCACAGTCTTGTAGTTGATTCTACCTGTCAAAAATATTATTTATATTACACAGGTTTACTTCTAAATTTATTTAAAATCATATAATAAGAAAATAAATATAATAAAAAAATAAGAAACAAATAAGAAAAAGACTGGAATAAAATAGCTTGTTAGATACACCTTAGGGTGCCGCTGGACACATCATCAGTGATGTAACCTGGGATCACAGGGGGTTTTGGGTCTTTCAACAATCAGACCCCCTCCTCCAG
>JBAMHW010018096.1:0-20437 GCA_037177495.1 Rhadinocentrus ornatus | reverse complement strand
GTGGCTGCCTATCTTGGCCCACTGGGGCCTGTGCCCCAAGACCGCGGGGGGCTCTGGCTGGGGCTCTCTTCTGCCACACTCCGGGTGAGGCTGGGTTCATATTCGAGGTGGGGTGGCTAGAGTACGTGCTCCGGGGTTGCTGCTGATGGCCCGTGTCTCTGGGCTACCCTGGTCTGCCTCTAGCCTCCGTAGAGGCGGGGTCACACTTGCATGATCTACCTCATCACTCCTCATCTCTGATAACTCCTTGTTTCTCTTCCTCCGCATGCTGACACAGTCACTGAGTCGTCCAGTGGGTTTATACACTAAGAAATAATTTCTCTTTTTTTTTTTCTTTTTTTTTCCTATGGGTTTGTATCTGGTCAGTGTTGTGATATGTCTTTTTGATTTGGTCATTCCTTAAAAACTCTTAATCTCTGGCAGCTCTGTTTTTTGGTAAAAGCTGTACGAAATCTTCTGGTGTGAAAAAATTTTGAAGTTTGTTAGTATGGATTGAAGGGTCCTTGTCTTCTGTTTGTGGTGTATTTGTCTTTTCTTTCTTCTTCTTTCTGCTTTCCCTTTAGCTTCTTTTTGCTGTCTTCTTTCCTTTTCTGTCTCCTCCGGTCGGGTCCAGCAAGATTACATAGATTCCATGATTCAAAGTAAATAAATAACAGTAAATAAATAAATAAAGGAATCAGGCTATCAAGAGGAGTCTTATACTTTTAAGCCTCCCCTTGGCAAAGCAAATTTGTTTGGCACAATACAGCAACCAGACTACCATTCTGCTGCTATGATGCTGGACAAGACAGGTTAAAAAAAAGAAAAAAAAAGGAAATAGTTCAAAATACAGAAACTACAAAGCCAAAGAAATGAAGGCTGTACTTACCTATATACAGGAGATGATCCATTTAAAACGGTCTTCCTCATAAGAAACAACTTCTGAGTGATTGATAAAATTAAATCTGTCTGCAGTCTGTATTTACAAGCTGTTTTACAAATTTGTCTTAAAAAAAAGATCAGGAACTGATAGAGGGAGACTTTACAGAACTTACAAACTTTAAACCCCCACCCTCTATCCTGGGGTTATCCTCACAAACACACCCACCCACCTAATATTGCACACAAAAATCAAATAAATAAATAAACAAACATACATGGAATCTATATCCTTTCCGTTTTTAAAAAGTCAAAACCACTTTTAACTTCAGTGCGTCCTTTACACAATAAGCTAATGATTTCAGTCAGAGCCAAAGACTAAAAAAGACAGTTTTCTGTAATAAACCGTTTAAATTTTCTTCAATATTCTCATTAATATTTTTACCGTGTATTTCAGCAAAAGCTTTAATTGTAACAGAAAAAAATTACACGTACTTCAGTTTGCACTAAAAATGTAAATAAATCTGTGCATAAAATAAGAAATGCACAAAAATAATCCTGTTCATTAAGGAAGCCATCATCTCCTGCAGGAATAACCCCCAGACCCTGCAGTGTTGGTGTCTCACCTTGCAGAAGCACTCAGCTCTGTTGACAGCAGCAGGAAAACCAGCCCTGAAACTCTGCTTCAGGTTAATGATGCTTCCCTGTCTCTGCTCTCAGTAAAGTTAGTATTTTTCCAGCAATCACCATGCAGATGTACCACTGACCAATCACTACACTGTGCAAAACCTGCATGAATATTCAAAGTAACTCTGCACTTGTCACGCACTAATTACACACCACCATCCTCCCAGTCTGTCTCACTGGTTTAAGGTAAAATAAAGAAGTGAAAAAATTATTATAGGTTACATATTTTATTGACTAAAACATAAAAAAATACTATAATCAAAAGTCCCACACTGAGTGATTGAGGTTGTTATGGAAACAATTGTCCCATCAGTGAAATGGAGTCACGTGACAAGTCAAGTTAGCGTTCCTCTACACGTCAGCTTCCACAGAAAGACACTATAAATGGAAAAGGCTGCAAGAGTCGTGCAAATGATGAATTTTTATATTAATGATTAACTCAGATTAAAATACTCAGAAAGAAAATGATTATAACAAGATATCAAGATACATTTAGATCATCACAATGTTAAATCACTATTTTGTTCAAGTTTTACAGCTCAAAACTTCTCCTTTTTTTAAAAAATTTGGATTCATTATTTTATCATTCTGTTAATCAGCTCTTTTCAGACATCTTGTTTTTTCAGTAGATTAAATATGGTTACACCAGCAGCAGTGAACCTGTTCACTGTTTAAAGAAAGACAACCAGGCAGCCTGGAAACCACAACAGGTCACAGTAGTCAAAGCAGCTTCTTTTCCTACCAAATATCACCACCTCAGAGTTCCAACTATTAGCCATATCAGTAAACACACCATTCACCACTGTAAACACAACATGTAAGAACATGATCACTGATTATCACAGAGATTAGATGGAAAAGATGATTGTTTAAGAAGGATAAAATCATTGGCATCAAGCAGAGAAAACACCGAAGGAGATGCAGAAGCTACGAAAACTGGGTTAAGAACTGTCCAAAACATTAAAAACTGTAGATAGTGGGGAACCATCGTCTTCTGGGAAAAATGTGGTTGTAACAAAATCTTGAATAGTGGTGATCAATGAACACTTAAATATTTGGTGAAATTAAATGAAAGAAAAACAACAATATAAATCAGGCCCATTTTTAATAATGAAAGTAATAACATTTCTACATCAACAAATTAAAGAGAAATTAACGGACTGAACAGCTGTGTAGTGAATTTAGTAGTAGTAGTAGCCACAAGAAAACCACTAATCAATGAGGCAAACTCAAGAAAAAGTCTTCAATTTGTTAGCGAGCATAAAGATTGGACACTGGAGCAATAGAAGGCAGTCTATATTCTGGGGTTGGTGCAGTTGGTCAGGTTGACTACCTGAATATTCTGAATGAGCAAATCAACCAATTTTTTTTCTTGCCTGATGGCCCAGCCATATTCCAAGGTGACAATGTCAGGATTCATGGTGCTCATATTGTAAAAGAGTGGTTCAGGGAACAGGAATGTTACATACCTTTTCGACTAGGGGTAAAAGGTATTAACATAAGAGTCAGAGACCAGATATAAAAGAAAATATCCCAATTTAATAACAAGGCCGAATATCCACAAAACTAATATGTACAACTCCGACAAACTGAAACTCACTTAAACACAAATTTTAATCTACATCAAAAATACAAAAGGATTAACTAAAGGTGTCTGTTTAAGGAATAAAGCCCAAAATGACAAAAGAAACAATCAACTCAAACACATCATGTAAACTCAGGTAAATTCACACTAACTCAGGTAAGGATATTAGTCTTCCTCAACCAAATCAAGTCAATTTTAGCACTATCGAATTTTAGCAAAAAGCCCATACAAGGTACTTCAGAACCATACAAAAGGTCTCTCCCGAAGCTGGTGAACTGTGTACCACCTGTACACAGCTGCCCCAAATGAGGGCAATCCTCTATATATGTAGGCAGATTGGTGGTTTCCCGTGTTGCGGGACCGGGCTGCTCTGCGGTGGAGGTGGTTCTGGGTCCAGCCCTGTCGGGGGCTGTGAGGACCAGGGGTTGGGGTTGCCTCGTGGCGGGGGGTGAGGCCACTGATGGTGCCTGGGTCGGTGGGCGTCAGCCCGGCCGGGTTATTCTGGGGCAGGCTGGGCGGGGGTTCTGGGCTCTGGTGCCTGGGGGTGGCGCCTCTCCCTTTGAGGTGGTGGGGTCCGCATGTGCCGGGGGTCTGGGCCAGTGATTAAGAGATTTTAAATAATGACCAAATCAAAAAGACATATCACAAACGTATCACAACACTGACCAGATACAAACGCAGAGAAAAAAAAAGGAAAATGAACTTTTAGTGTATGAACCCACTGGACGACTCAGTGAATGTGTCAGCATGCAGAGGAAGAGGAACAAGGAGTTATCAGAGATGCGTAGTGATGAGTGAGATCATGCAAATGCGACCCCGCCTCTATGGAGGCAAGAGGCAGACTAGGGCAGCCCTGAGACCCGGGCCATCAGCAGCAACCTTGGAGCACGAACCCAAGCTACCCCACCCTGAAGATGAACCCAGCCCCACCCGGAGGGTGGCAGAAGAGAGCCCCAGCCAGAGCCCCCCACGGTCTTGGGGCACAGGCCTCAGTGGGCCAAGATAGGGCCCCAGTGGGCAGCCGCCGGCCCCGCCAGGTTACGGCCATCCAGAGCGGCCCGAGCGAAAGGTCCAGGGCCCCAGGAGCCCAGGGACAGCCCCCCCAAATAAAAGAAATAATAGAAAGGTCGTCTTCCAAATTATTTTGAGTTTAAAAAAGTTCTGGGGCAAGTTTATGTCATGGAGACTGATCTGCCTCATCTAATCAGGCTCATCTGCTACACCTGAATCTCATTAACACTCACTCTCATCACCTGTTGGCACACTATTTTAACTCCCCTCAGTCTCTTCCTCCCTGCCAGACGGTCACCAGCTATTCTTGTGATATCCTGTATTCATTGCACTCTTGTTCCAGATCCTTGTTGCCGACCCTGCTACGTTCCCTGGACCGCCCTTGGCCTGAACCCTTGACGGACTTCCCTGCTAATTGCCAATCTGGATTTCGACCCCTCTTTGGACTGACTACTGCTTTCTGCCTTTCCCGATGAGTACCTGGTTTTCTTTAGACTAGAAGTACTTATTATCTACCTGACCTGTTCCAGTATTAGATTCCTTTCTGGACATTGTTATCCTCAGATCTGCCAGGACTCAGTTACCACCTCCACCAGAAGGTTGCTTCGGCCCTGCCTCCCCCTAACCAGTACTCAATAAAACTCTGTTAAAACTTACCTCTGTATGTCGGCTGAATTCCTGGGTCCTCCTGAGAAATCCATTACAGTTTATTATCCCGATGCTGCGAGAAGTTAGTTGTCCCAATGCCGTTAAGTGAAGACGAAAATATTTTTCTACTCTATGAGAACACAGTGATAAGTTTTGCTTGTTATTTTCCATGTTAATGGGGGGTGGTTTCCTACTTGGTTGATATTTACTGTGGACGTGTCTGTGGACAGTTTTTACTGCTCGAGAATTCTTTCACCGACACAGATCTCAAGTAGTTCTATAAGAGGGTTGGCAGAGAAGTGGATATTTAGTTAGGGTGTTTCAGAATTTGGTGAATAAAACAAGGGATCAGACTGGGCAAACCCTCAATAACCAAGCACATAGAGCAATAGTTCATTGGCTGGGTCTTCAATTGGGTGCTGTACCATTCACCACATCTGTATAACAAGCTACTATAACATCTATTTTTTCTAACCATGACCCAGATGTCTGAAGATGAAAAGCTGTATACAGAAGTTTTACCTTTGTCAGCTATTACAGAGTGCCCTTACCACTCACCGTCACCCTGATTGTTTACACTTACATTTCAAAAATTAACTTAACAAAATGAACAAATAATAACAAATATTGGTGGATTATTACTAAGGTTAAAAAAAATAATAATAAATAATATTAACTACCATTCAACTAGAAGGTCTTTTGCATCACTTGCTGAGAGATGCATTCTCCGATGAACTACATTTAATAAGTCAATCCTTTAGACTTCCCACCTACATGATCGTGAACACACACCTGGGACACAAGCCTGGAGAAAACTAGCTATCCATCACTCTGGAAGAAGATTGGGCAACAATGACCTTTTTTGACTCTTTCAGATTAGCACCTGATTTTGAACAGTAACCCCAAAAGCATTTACAAATTTTAGAAAACTGTAACTTAAATTTCAAAGCACAAAGAACAGCTACAACATGTCTTGTTTACAACCTGCAGTCAACATTGTTCATTATGTCAGAGAGCGCATGGATTATCTATTTAAAATGTTATAACTTTGTAGCGAGAGGATGATACGTTAAAAAATTACGAGACTGTGACTCTTTTTTGCAAAAATATCAACGATGTATAAGTTTTGAAAAGTCCTTCTTTCCACCACACTGTACTTTATAAATGCTTCTTGATAAACCCTCAAACTTGTTGAACTAAAAATGATTGTGGAAAAAAAATAAAGACCTCTTTAGAGACAATGAATAGTTAGAAATTTAATATAAATTTATTACAACGCTGGAATTATGAATTCAACGAGGTTGTCTCTTTTTTGACAATGAACCCCTCTTTCTCTTTCCCCCTCTTCTCCTTCTTCTCTTGCTCTTTTCAACCAGTGTTACAAACACCTGTCATCCTCTGACTTTACTTCATCTTCCTCTTTGTCTTCATTTTTTAGTCTTAGATATTGTTTAGAGCTTGGAGATTATTCACAGAAGATGAAGACACATTGAGCTCCCTGAGAGTATTTAAAAATCCTATCCGGCTCTGCGTCTTTCTGTAAGAGAACGACAAATGTTCGCTATAATATGTTCGGATAATATGCAAGCCTTTCACAGTCCCTTTTAACCAAATTCCCCGGTACTCCAACCAACGTCGGTGCTCTTGTTTGGTTTCTTCATGACCTAAGCCACATTCTAACAGTCACAGGGAGAAAGGCTTTGCAGTACTTAATGGTTTTTTTTATCCTCTTTTTATTTTTTGTCTTTTTCTTTTCCTACATGGTCTTTAGATAAAGTCAGATTAAAGGACGAGTCATCTTCATCTTCCCCTATCTAATGAGGATTAGGTCTCTCTGCAGCTGTGCATTGTTTTATTACATTTTTTTTCATAGCGGTTTAAAACTGTTTAATTAAATATAGCCCTCATTTTTACATCCCAATTTTTTTCTGCAGTCCGTCTCATGTTAGGTGACTCAGATGGTTCAACTGCTGAGGGGTCAACAAAAACATTTTTTGACTTGTCTTCTGAGTCATCTTTTGAAGTTTTATCGTTTAATCAGACCTCCTAAAAGTTCTCCAAAGAGCTGTACAATAGGGAACAATAGCCGGCAACAGAGGTAACCTCCTGACTGTTTCATCAGAGCTCCTCGCTTGTGTTTTTTACTGGTCTTTTTTATCAGCCAGCAGTGTGATCTTTTTTTCCTGCCTTTTGAGTTTTGTATATATTGACAGCTGGATACAGGTATGTTGCCCTTTATAAATTTCAGAGAGAGCTCAAAAACAATTTTAATAAAATCTGAGGAGCTGTGCTTAGAATTTCTTGACGTTTGCGAGGCAGTGTGTGAAAATGCTCTCAGTAAATAAGTATTCCTTTTTATGCACGCTGACATATTAATTATTTTTCGTTTTAGGCAGACAAACCACAGGCCACTGATTAGGCAGTACATCCAATCTTAGTCTGTAAGGCTCTGGACAGTTTGGTGCAAGGTCCACGATTAAGTAGCCATGAGGGTCGTTGGTAGCGTTGTCAAAACTTTAAAAAAAAATATTTTGACTGGGAAAAATTTGCAGAGACAATACATTTATCTATAATTTGTTTCAATGGTTTTCAGACAATATCAGGTAATTATAGTTTAAGCAGATGGTAGGACTATGTTTACCCTGGTGAAACACATTTTGAGTCAGCATCATAACACTGTTTCTGTGGTGTCTGTATTGTGTAAATATTCTGACCACCTCAGGATGATCAAAGACCTGAACAATGATGTCATCCAAAATAATCTAATGCTTTGGATCAGGATTAAACAAATGTTCATAATAGACATGTTGGATTGACTACTTCTTGCTTCTGTCCCCTGCTGAGAGCTGCCAATTGTCAAAGGGAAAACCAACAAATCTTCTCCACAACAACCAGACATGCAACTACAGAACAGGTTTGCTCCATCCTGCACTGCTGCAGGATCATGGATCTACTTCTGATGAAGTATGAAATCTCCCCATACACCAGGGTAAGACCATAAAACAACTCAGAAAGTAAAAGGTGACAAGAAAAGCAAACGGCTGGGCTTAGACTTTGATTGTTGGTGACTTTGGTGTGAAAGACGTGAGAAATGTGTGTGGAAAATGTACAAAAGTACTGGACTTCCCCAAGGATATGGTATCAGATGTGAGAGACAAAATTACGCAAATTATGGCTGTACACCCTCATAATAGTGGAAAACCTGTTACTGCATATGGGGTCGAATGATGTTGTGAAACAACAATCTGATGTGCTGAAACCGGACTTTCCTAAACTGCTGGACACGAACAGCTGCCTGGATGCTCGGATATTCATCAGAGGAGGAGTGGAGAGATTCAGCAGGCTGTTTTGTCTAAATACATGGCTGTTGGCTGCATGTACCACACATCCAGTTCATATCCTACACAATTTCTTTTAGGACCGCAGACACTTTTTTAAGACCTGTGGATTCTGCCTGAACAGATTAGGAGTGAGGCTGTTCGAGTACAACCTTTTTTATTTTCTGAACGGACACTGTTTCCCTCGGACAAGGACAACAGAACAAAACAACATGATAAGACAGAGCCTAGAGGAAACCTTGACAAAAAAAACAAAACATCTCAGCCCCCTCCTGAAGTAACCCCCAAAGCTTCTAGCAAGGACCCACCCCATTCAGCTCATCATACTCCATACAGGTCACCCTCCCTCTCTCCATCAAGACTAATAAATGTTCAGAAAAGCAAGATTCACCCAATGCATTCTATAAATTGTTCAAAACTTGTGTTCATTCCTCGTCGGCCTCAGCCTGGCCATATCAAAAAATGGATAGATAATGTTTTTAGCACACTGAAGCTAGCTTTACTAAATGGCAGATCTTTGGCTGGAACATTTTTATTCAATAATTGTATTGCAAAGCACAAACTTAATTTCTTGTTTTTAACAGAAACCTGGTTAGACAGCGACCTCTCCAAACTTCAGCTTTGTGAGTGAAGCTAGATGACATAAGTAAGGTGGAGGAGTGGCTGTTTTGTTTAATGACTTCCTATGCAGCAGATACCTTATAAAAAACTTTGCTTCATTTGAATATGTGGCTCTCCAGATGACCTCTACCTCTCATGCGTTGTTCCTTGACATTAAACGTTTTTTGATGACTTCGCTAAACTGCTGTCAATAATCTGTGTTGACTTTGACTGTGTAGGATTTGTTTGTGATTTCAAGTTTCATGCTAATAACCCTCAGGACAAAGAGACCAAAGAATTGTCTTGTGTTATTGATAACTTTGGTCTAACTCAGCATGTAAGAGAAAAAAAAAGGAACAAAAGAGGACACTGTCTGTATCTAGTCATCTCTAAAGGTCTGAATATTTCCAAGGTCATGGTGATAGATGTTGCTCTGTCTGATCATTCCTGTGTTTTCTTTGAGAGTACTGTTACCGTCAACAAAAAAGTCCAAACTCACCCGCACCCTCTCTTGGCTTTCAATTGATAAGCTTGTGGATCATTTCAATGGTAAAATTACAAGCATTATCGATGTCATTGCTCCAAGGTAAAAGTGATCGCTGCCAAAAAGAGAGCTACATGGAAAAATGCCACGCTGGAAAGAGCTGAAAAACCAGACTGTGGAAAAGCTGAACACAGGTGGCGGAAAAGGGAAGTTGCAGGTTCACTATGAACCTGAGAGATATGAAGAGATACAGAGGCTGAGAAATGCAAGACCTATCTATCTTTTCTGGCATCATTGCTAAAAACAGCAATAATGCTCATGCCTTGTTCATCACTGTTGGCAGGCTAACTAATTCTTCTGTGTCAGTAACACCAGAACTTATATCTGACTGGGCCTGTAATGAGTTTGCTTCTTTCTTTACTGACAAAATTCAGAAAATCAGGCCGTGAGTCTGTGCTCTATGCCAGGGGCAAGACATATGTCTCTGTGTCCACTCAAAAACACGAACACCATGACACATTTTTTCTCCAATCAGTCCAAAAAACCTGGACGAGATTATTGGCCGTCTTAAAACCACCACTTGCTGTCTTGATGCCCTGCCAGCCGGGTTTTTTAAGAATGTTTCACAATGCATGGCCTAAGATATCTTAAAGATTGTAAACATGTCTATGCTTTCAGGTGTCTTCCCACAGACCCTAAAAACAGTTGTCATCAAGCCACTACTGAAAAAGAAAAACCAAGACTTGTCACTCATGAGCAGCTGCAGGTCGATATCAAACCTCCCCTTTCTTAGTAAGATTATAGAAAAAGCTGTCTTTCAACAGCTACACAACTTCCTGACACTAAATGTCTGTTCTGATGTCTACCAGTCAGGTTTTTGGCCACACCACAATAATGAGACTGTTCTAGTTAAGGTTTTCATTGACATCTGCCTGAGCACAAATAGCGGAAACATTATAGTCCTGGTACTGCTAGATCTCAGTGCCGCATTTGACATGGTCGTGCATAACAAAAGTGGGTTGGACTTTTTGGCACTGCAGTGAATTGGTTTGAGTCCTATTTAAAAGACAGGGTTTACTTTGTGTCCATAGGTAACTACAAATCTGAGCAAACTAAAATAACCTGTGGGGTTCCCCAAGGCTCCATCCTGTTCAACATCTACATACTGCCACTCACTCACACCTCAGTTATGCTTATGACACAAATCTACATGACCATCTCACCAGGAGACTACAGTCAAAATCTGATCAACTGCATCGATCAAATTAAATACTGGATATGCCAGAACTTCCTTCAGTTAAATGAAGACTAAACTGAAATAATAGTTTTTGGAGTCAAGGAAGAAAGATTAAAAGTCAGTACTCAGCTTCAAATAGCAAACTTCAAAACTAACAGCCAAGCCAGAAATCTTGGCGTAGTCCTGGACTCAGATCTGAATTTTAGCAGGTATATTAAGACAGATATTAAGTCAGCGTATTATCGCTTAAAGAACATATTGAGGATTAAAGGACTGATGAGTCAGCAGGATTTAGAAAAACTTGTTCAAGCAGAGAGTGGGGGTAATGCTGTCCTCACAGGTCTCCCTAAAAAGTTCCTTCAACAGTTGAAGTTAGTCCAGAATGCTGCTGCTCGAGTCCTCACTAAGACCAAGAAAGTAGATCATATAACTCCAGTCTTCAGATCTTTACAGTGTCTTCCTGTAAGTCAGAATTTAATTAAAAATCTGCTGTTAGTTTACAAAGCACTGAATGGTTTAGGAGCAAAGTACATTCAGGATGTTTTGGTTCATTATGAACCAACCAGATCCCTCAGGTCATCAGGTTCAGGTTTACATTCTGTTCCCTGAGTCAGAACTAAACATGAAGAGGCAGCTTTTATGCTCCTCACATGTGGAACAAACTCTGAGAAAACTGCAGGACTGCTAAAACTCTCAGCAGTTTTAAATCAGGGTTAAAAACTTTTCTATTTGCTTTTGCTATTGGAAATGGACTATCAAATGCTCTCCTGGCAGAACTAGAGGCCCTTGGACTGAGCATAAATGACTATCGAGGCCAAGGATATGTTAACGGAGCGAATATGAAAGGACAAAATTAAGGAGTCCAAGCCAATATTCTGCGTCTCAATCCCCAGTCTTATTTCATGCCTTGCATTTGCCACAACCTGAAATAAACACTTGGAGATATGGCAAAATGCTCTCCAAAAGCAATGCCATTTTTTGGTATTGTACAACGACTTTCTACCATATTCGCAGTCTCTCCTAAACAGTGGGAAATACTCAAAGCAAAAGTCCCGGATCTCACTGTTAAACCTCTGTCTGAACTCTGAATGCGCAATCCAGTACAAACTTGGTTGCATTACTCGTGCCGTTTCTGTTCCTCAGCACATCGCCAATTTGAACTTTACCGAAATATTATACACCATGACTCACTACAGTCTGTGTAATGTCTTTAATGTATTTGTGAGAGAATTATTCCTGTTTATCGTACAATTAAGTGCAGAGAAAAGTCAACAGGTGAAGCAGGCAGTACTCTGCCTTACCTCAAGGGGGCACAATCACACTATCACAGTGTGTGCAGTGTTGCCAACTTAGCTACTTTGTCGCTTTTTTTAGCGAGTTTTCAGACCCTTCTAGCGACTTTGTTTTTCTGGTATTATTGGAGACTTTTGGAGACTGGCGTAAATGAACATATTTCATTTACATTAACATTTAGAAAGCTAAAAGTGTTGTGACATGTTAATTAGAAAACAACCCACACTTTAGAAAATTAAACTACAAAAAAGAAAACATTGACCAAAGAATTTTTTTTAATTATTATTATTTTTGCCTTTTTAAAATTTTTAGGTTGTCTTTTCATCAACCTTTGCCTTTCCCATGACATTCTGACGTCATTTGGCAACTTCTAGCGACTTTTAGGACTAGCTACTTTTCTTTCCGAAGAGTTGGCAACAGTGGGTGCCTGAGTGTAATAGAAAGAGGGATGCTGATGGGATATGATGCCTTACCAGTAGTTCCATTCTTTTGGATAAATATTGAAATACGAGGCTCTATTTAGTTCTGGTCTGATAGAATCCCTCCTCCCTTTTTGGCTGAACCCCTCCTGCCTCCAGCTGGAGACCCCTCCTACTGCCAGAGAAGAAAGATTTATACTAAGCTTTCTAAAAAGTAGAGATTAACAAAATAAAATAAATAATTAGAATCTACTTTCAACACAATCATTAAACATAAAGACTAATTTGAGATTCATTATGACTTAGCATACGAAAAAGTTGCATTCTTAAAAGGACTAGTAAAATAAAAGTAATAATAATACAATCAAAAACAGACATCAAACATCAGAATCAATATGACTAGGATCCACTCATGTTGCACAATGGACTGCTAAAACAACACACAACACAGCTTTCTGCTTAGGCGGGATCTGCAAATTTCTCTGCTCCAGGCTCTGTTTCTGCTACTCGCAGTACCGGTACTGCTGCTACTGCTGGAAGCTGAGGAAACAACGGAGCTTTCACAACCCCTCTTGACCAGCTGAAGGACAAGAACAGAGGGATCGGCTGGGGCATGAGGAGTCTCCCGCTGTCCTCCTCCCCCTCCTCTTCCCTCTAGGCATGTGGTGGGTGGGTGACCGCAGCTCATTGGCTGTGGTTGTGTATGTCTTAGTCGTGGGGGGCGGCTACTCACGGCCTGTCCGGCCATGGGGTCCTCCCAGGGAACAAGGGTGTCTATTGGCACCACCGGCTCATCCTCTGGAGGGAAGTTCACTTACCTCTGGTGTTACATCCTAAGACTGCTCTCCTTCCCCGATTTCTCACACACATGTAGGGTCTTGAGAGGCATGCAAGTCATTCTGGGTGGAGCGGAGGGGCCATCTAAGTGGCCTCCTTGGCTGCACCTTGTAGCAGCTTGCCTCTCACAAGAATAAAAAAAAACAAACAAAAAAAAACCGGACCCACTGAAGGTGATGGTGAAGCCAAGGGACCACTAGGAGCTGGAGAAAGTAGAGCTGCAGAAGGGATCTTAGGCCCTTTGTAGATCTTTAGCTGGGAGGTCACATTTGAGGAGATCTAAAATTTCAGTGACCTGAGCAGTCACCCTTGTGTGATCCTGCATCCCGAAAACACCGGACAGCCTCATTTCTCCACGAGGTTCATTCAACTCTCGTGACTTGTTGCAGGAAGGTTGTGATGGACTTCTTTTAAACAGCTTTAAATTTCCTCTACATGCTGCGACCTATCTTTCCAAAAACAATAGAGAATAAGTCAGCACATTTGTTTGATTCACAGGAAAAAAAAACTCAGAAATATATGGAAATTCTTTCTGTACACTGACTGACGTCAGATAAAACATATAGAATAATGATAACTTTAGAAAAGAGGCAAGACACTTACCATTTTTCCATTTGGAGGCCTTCAAAGTTCAGACCTTTGCTTAGAGTCTGACGTTTTTTTGACTGCAAAACTAAAAAATTACAGGCCTTTATACAACCCTTTCGTTTAGATCGTACGGAGGCTTTCAGCCCTGTAAACAAAAAATGGGTTAAACATGCACACGTACTTTGAATAAGCAAATGAAAACTAGAACCAAAGAAACCAAAAAAAACAACAAAAAAAAACAAAACTATATTAAGATCTGGGCTGCAACCACCATAACGACCAGTCTGTAATTTACCCCTTGCGCTAGGGTGTAAGAGTAAACAGTCAGTCACAAAATTTTATTCCTCCACACGCCGATGAACTGGAGGAGCGGGCAGGAATCCAAGCGGAGACAAAACAGCAGCCTCTCCACAAGCACAGTAGCGTAGGACATGCCACTTCCAGTGTCAGAATATCCCTTCCGCTGGAAGGGATAGAGAAAAAACCAGGGATACTGCGACAGGTCTTGATGAGCTGCCCTGACACTAAACTCAACCACCAACCAATACACCTAGGGATGTTATGCTCGAGCAAATTGCTCAATAACGTGTCGAGCATGTGACACGGAAGTGTTGCGAGCATTGTCTCTGAGCATTGATTCAGCATGCCAAAAGTCACGTGAAAACGAGGCCTCGTTACGTCATCAGCGCGTGTCGAGCAGCCCACAGGAATTCCGAAGGGGCCGGTCTTTCAGTCTGTCAATAAATTAAAAGGAGTTCCAAACGCTTAGGAGATCGTAGGTTTTTGAGAGGAGGGGCTTCTGTTAGCGATTGTGCAACATTACATTTGGAGAACAGATTTAGGTAAAGCATCACATTAGCATTAGCTTATATTAGAGTACATTTAGCTGACAAACATTTACATAGAAACACTTGGTGACAAACACAGAGGAGGAATACTACATACATACACTCACATACATACAGACAGACAGCACACACATCTTCACATAGAATAGTCATAAATATTAAACATTTTCAATATTTCCGATTCTTGTCTATGATCCGTTTCGGAGCCGATTATCGGAACAAATCTGATTGTAACACACCTCAGACCAAAGGATAATACTCATGATAATCGGGCTTTTGCCATCCTTGATCAGGAAGAGGCAAAATCGGGACAAAAACCGCCTGAAAATTCTTATGTGTGTACCAGGCCTTACACGCTTCACACGCCTTCCTGCAATCAATACTTCTGAGCCAATAATTTTCTTTACCTTCCTTTTATACCAAACTCTTCACAGGCACACGCACGTTCACACACTGATTCTTTTTCAACATTCTCGGGGTTTCCCTCGAACAAGGTTCTAACTGGATCAAAAAATGGCCAATAAGAATGGCGGGAAACATATAATACACATGTCATTTCCCTGAAACAGAGGGGGTAGCAACACAACAGCAGATGGTCACACACCTGTTGCTAAAGATGGTCACACATCTGTTTGCTAGGGCAATGTTTCGCAATCCTGGTCCTCAGGGACCACTGCACTGCATGTTTTAGTTCTTTACAACTCCAGTACACCTGATGCAGATTAACTGAACTGCTCATCAAGTTCTTTGCCATACTGCTAATGATCCATTAATTTGAGTCAGAAGTGTTAAAGATAGTCTAAAACATGCTGCACAGCCGTCCCTAAGGACCAGTATTAAGAAACACTGTGCTAGGACAATAACACAATAAAACTGTTTAGTTGATGGAAAGTGAGTGGAGAGGGGTCTTCTTCAGATTCGGCTTCTGCCCCCGAGCAGTCCTCCGCCATCGCCCAACTCGCCGCAGTAGCCACCACTTTGGAAGGAGTGGGAAGACAGGAGTTAATGATGGCGGACTTATTAAGACACCTCCAGACCCGCCTTCAGCAGCTGGCGTATCGACCCACTGCTGCTCCAGTACGTATCCCAGAGATCACGGTGAATCATCCGGTTGTGCTGGATTCCTCCTGCAGTGCGATCTGTTTTTTTCCTACCACCCGGTCCTGCAGGACGGAGAACGGATCGCAACGGTCATCTCCCTCCTGGGCGGTAGAGCACGCGAATGGGCTACAGCAGTCTGGAGTCGAGGTGGTGAAACTCTCGCTTCTTATACACGTTTCTTGACATTGTTTCGCTCTGTTTTCGATCATCCTCCAGAGGGTCGAGAAGGAGGAGAGCGACTCCTCCGGTTACAACAAGGCTCTCGGGCTGTGGCGGATTGCGCATTGGACTTCCGTACTGTCGCTGCTGCGAGCGGGTGGAATGAACCAGCGCTGCGGTGGAGAGGCGGCACCGACAGGAGAGGGGCCTTTGCATGTACTGCGGAGAAGGAGATCGCATTCTACCCGACTGCCCTCATGTTCCTCGGGCTTTAGGGGGTAGAAGAGGTCGGCGTAGCACCGACACACGGGTGAGTTTTTCTCCACCCTTCTATTGCACTGACCAATTCACAGTTCCAGTAACTGTTCATGCTGGTGATTTGAGTTTTCCGGTCTCAGCCTTAGTAGACTCTGGGGCAGCAGGCAATCTCATCTCTCCTGAACTGGCCCGAAGACTTCAGCTGCTGTTCCATCGACTCCCCAACCCGGTTGCCGTTCGAGCGATAGATGGGAGGCCTATCAGTGGGGGCTCTGTTACCCACTTCATCGGTCCCCTGATGCTCACTGTGGGCACTCATCGGGAGGAGTGGGCCCTCTATATCCTGCCTCAATCCCGCCATCTCCTTGTTCTCGAAGTTCCTTGGCTCACTGAGAACAAGCCCACAATTCACTGGAGAACCCTGAAGTTAGGCTTTCCCTCACCTCCACCAGATCTCCGCTCTGGGACTTTAGATTGTGCTTCCACATCTGTAGAGAGCCCCTCCATGGGACCTAGGCTTGCGGTTTCCTGGAGTACCAGGTCCTGAGGGCGGTGTTCAGTAAGGTTCGTGCCACGCGCCTACCACCTCATCGGCCGTGGGATTGTGCCATCGACCTGTTACCAGGTACCAAGCCGCCCAGGAGCCGCATCTATCTGCTTACTCAGGCTGAACAACACGCCATGGAGACCTATATCGAGGAGGCCCTCAGACAGATTTTCATCCGTCCATCCTCCTCGCCTGCAGCTGCTGGCTTCTTCTTCGTGGAGAAGAAGGATGGGGTCTCCCGCCGTGTATAGACTACCGCGGATTGAACTACATCACGTTCAAATACCGCAACCCTCTTCCTCTGGTCCCCAGTGCCCTAGATAAACTACGTGGAGCCTCCATCTTCACTAAGCTGGACCTGCGCAGCGCTTACAACCTGGTGCGGATCAGGGAGGGGAAAACCGCATTCAGTACCCATTCAAGCCACTTTGAGTACTGCGTCATGCTGTATGGGTTAGCCAGTGCCCCGTCGGTATTCCAGTGTCTCATCAATGATGTCCTGCGGGACATGCTGGGGAAATTTGTGGTTGCCTACATTGATGGCATTCTAATCTATTCTCAATCTGGGTCCCAACATACTCAGCATGTTCGGCAGGTCCTGGAATGACTGCTGGCCCATCAGCTGTACGTCAAAGCGGAGAAGTGCGAGTTCCATAGGTCGACCATCGTGTTCCTGGGTTATGTCATCGGTCCAGAGGGAGTGAGAATGGATGAGGTTAAGGTCGTTACTGTCACCTCGTGGCAAACTCCCCGCACCATCAGGGAGCTACAGAGATTTTTGGGTTTCGATAAATTCTGTTGTAGGTTCATCCGTAGTTTCAGTTCAGTGGCATCTCCCCTCACGGCCCTTCTAAAGAGTAGACCAAGGGCTCTCATGTAGACACCGGCCGCTCAGAGGGCTTTTGAGAGCCTGAAGCGGTGCTTCACCTCGGCTCCGATCTTGCGGCTTCCTGACCCTGGCCTTTGTGGTCGAAGTAGATGCAAGTGACTTGGGTGTGGGGGCCATTCTCTCTCAACGTTCAGGTGAGCCCCCTAAACTCCACCCTTGTGCCTACTTCTCCAGGACTCTGGCCGAGAGAAACTATGATGTGGGAGATCGTGAGCTACTTGCAGTAAAACTGGCACTTGAGGAGTGGCAGCACTGGCTTGAGGGGGCTTACCAACCATTCCAGGTTCTCACGGACCATCGTAACCTGAGTACCTCCGTACAGCCAAACGACTTAACCCGCGTCAAGCCAGGTGGGCCCTGTTCTTTTCACGATTTAACTTTGCCATCTCTTATAGACCCGGAAGTCGCAACACCAAGGCGGATGCTCTATTGCGACGGGATAGCTCTCACACCAAACCAATGGAGCCTGCTACCATTCTACCAGCTTCAGCCTTTATTTGCCTATTATTTGGGACTTTGATGCGGAGATTGAACATAAGCTGCGGGAGACGCCTGCACCACCGGAATGTCCAGCTCACTGGACATTTGTCCCTGAGAATCTCCGTGACAGAGTTATCAGGTGGGCTCACACATCCATGTCCTCAGGTCATCCTGGAGCAAAGCGCACAACCCACCTGATAGTCCAGAAATACTAGTGGCCTCACCTGGCCTCTGATGTTCTCCAATCCGTTCGTTCATGTTCCCTCTGTACTACCACCAAGTCTCCGCGTCATCCTCCAGCAGGGAAGCTGATGCCCTTACCTGTTCCGCAAAGGCTGTGGTCCTACATCGCGGTGGATTTTGTTACGGACTTGCCTGTCTCTGAGGGGGATACGGTGATCCTGGTGGTAGTGGATCGCTTTTCCAAGTTTTGCAAATTCATCCCCTTTGCTAACCTTCCTACTGCTCTCCAGGTTGCTGAGGCCCTGTTTAGCCGCATCTTCAGGAATTTCGGCCTCCCAGAGGATATTGTTCCCGATCGGGGTCCGCAATTCATCTCCAGAGTTTGGAGGTCTTTCTTTCGCTGCCTTGGAGTCTCGGGGGGGGGGGGTATACTGTCATGCCTGCTCCACCTCTACCAGTCCGCTCATCTTCACCAGCCTACTGATTACCGGTTCTAGATTACACTACCCAGGATTCCTCTATCTCATCAGACTTCACCTGTCATTCTCCTCATCAGCCTAATGAGTCACACCTGGTCTCCTCTCTATTTAAACCTCTAATATACATCTGATCATTGTATGGTATTATTCCTGCTCCACTAGAGACGCTGATTAAAACTACTTACTATTTGATGCCTGCATTTGTGTACGACTTTCAGCCGAGCCGCCCTCACACAGCTGAGCCCAGAACCATGTTAAAATCCCCTCCTGTGATTAGTGTGCAAGCTTCGTGTTCAGAAAGTGATGTCAAAAAAGAGTGGAAGAAAGAGGGATCTGCAACATTTGGGCTGTATAAGTTAGCTAAGCATAACTTCATATTTCGAATAGATAATTTTGCCATTATGAATCTCTATTATGGATCTGTGATTACGTTAATTTCTGTGAATGTTACTTTTCTATTTATCAGATTGGCTACCCCTCTCTGTCTGGAGTTATAACAGGCTGAGGAAACATGAGGAAACTGCATTGTAGAGAGGGCATCCACTGATGTTTTTGTCATATGAATCTCCTGTAAGAACACAATGTCTGCCTGTAGATCATTTAATCTATTAAAGACTTTTAGTCTCTTCTCTCTGGTCCCAGATCACATTCCACGTCACAAATTTAAGTATGGCGAGTGTTGGATGCTTCTTGTTGATATATATGTGTATGTGTGTGTTTGTAAGCTTGTGAATATGTATGTGCAGTGCTGTGTGCCTGTGTTGAATGTTATTAAATGTGCTTGACTTTATAAATGTGAGTGTTGGGTTATATATGCAGGTATTACTAAATGTACTGTGCAGCTTAGCATTAGTGTTATATGGTTTTGTGAGGTGGCAGCTCGAAAAAAGACAAACTAAAAAGTGTGCAAATAGAAAAAGTGGGAAGAAAACAACAACAAAAAAAGGCGGAAGTGGGTAAATAAAGAAAATTAACTCATAAAGAAAAATAAATGTATTTTTGTGAACCTTAGAGACTGGCAGTATTATTGTATATTGTGAACAAACAATAAAACTCTGTGAGTGAAGCACAGTGAGTCTGATTAGCATTTCTATCACCTGTGCAAAGTGTGGAGAGTGTGGAAACATATCTATTCTATTCTATTCTACAGTCATTTGGCAGATGCTTTTATCCAAAGCAACTTACATCTGAGAGTAAGAACAACACAAGCAAGAATTCAAACAGGTTGCGACATCATAATTAAGTAGTAATCAGACTGCTGTGAGTCGAGTTGGACCCAGGTGCTGTCATGTAGTGCTAGACGTAGGTTCTTTTTTTTTGTTTTGTTTTTTAAATACAAGAACGTGATTTAATCACACAATATCATCTTGGGCATAAGTGCATGCAGCATATTCAGTACTGAGTTGAGCCAAAGTGCTGGGCCAATCTTTCTAACTCATTCTGACGAGTAGAAGAGTTAAGCTAAGTGTGGAAATGCCCCTTAAACAAGTGAGTCTTTAGTTTGCTCTTAAAAGTGGATGAAGACTCTGCGGATCTGACGGAGTTTGGCAGATCGTTCGACCACGGGGAGCAAAAGAGGAAAAGAGTCTAACTACAGATTTTGCACCGCATTGTGGTAGGAACACTAGGCATCTTTTACTGGCAGAGCGTAAAAGTCGAGTGGGAGTGTAGCTCTGACTTAACGAGCGAAGGTAGACAAAAGCCGGTTATTGTTTTGTAAGCCAGAAGCAGATGTTTGAATTTGATGCGTGCTGCAACTGGAAGCCAGCGAAGAGCGAGTAGCAGTGGAGTCAAATGTGCTCTGGTGGGCTGATTGAAGACCAGACGTGCAGCTGCGTTCTGGATCATCTGCAGAGGTTTAACTGAGCAAGCAGGCAGGCCTGCCAGTAAGGAGTTGCAGTAGTCAAT
>JBAMHW010017876.1:0-20521 GCA_037177495.1 Rhadinocentrus ornatus | reverse complement strand
ACCTACGATGAAAATTTCAGACCCCTCCATGTTTCTAAGTGGGAGAACTTGCAAAATAGCAGGTGTTCAAATACTTAGTTTCCTCACTGTATTTGTCATGTCCTTCACCTCTAAACCTAAACCTGAGTTTGAGCTTGTGAAGCACCTTGTGTCTGACTTCGGACAAAGCGGCGCTATTCTCCATGTTCCTCCTCTCATGAACGTCGGCTTCCTGCTGGACATCTCGGAGCTGCTGCTCCGTCCTCCTCAGTCTGTTCGGCAGCGTCTCCAGTTCTCTGAGCCGGCCGAGCAGCTCCCTCCTCACCTCCTCCTTCTCCCTCTCCAGGCTCACCTTCACCTCCTCCGCCTCCTTCTGGAAAACCTCCAGCTTCAGGCAGTGCTCCTCCGCTTCTAGACGAGCATGATGGAGCTGCAAAGAAACTTCCAACTTCAGTTTTTACACATCTTCCATTCGAGGAAGCTGTCTGTGTGTGTGTGTGTGCGTGTGTCTGTTTTCCAGAACTTCTGCATGAAGAAAAGACCCCACATCTTATTCAGGTTTTAAGTTGGACTTTACCTTCTTCTTGTTTTTCTCCACCAAGTTTTCATGCTTTCTGATCAATGATTTCAGTTGACGAGCTTCAGAGTGAAGTTCTCTGAATTTCTCCTCAGATGATGTCAGCTCACTCTAAACACATCGTACGAGTAAATGACATAAAAATAAACCAGAAACAAGGAGTTCTGAGTATTTATTTTCTAAACATTTTTATTTTCTGGAGGTACCTGGAGTCTTTGGTTATCCAGCTTGGTGGAGGCGTTTTCAGCACTGAGTTGATGAAGCTGGTTTCTGAGCTCCTCCCTCTCCACCCGACTCTTCTCCCTCATAGACTGAAGCTGTGAGTTCAGCTCGGTCACCTGACTGTAACAGAAACTGGTGTTTTAGGCTGACGTCTGACATCCTGAATTTATTACTCTGTCATCCAAAAAACTTTAAAGACCAAATTGGTTTTCACCAACATCTGATATCGGATTTCCTTCCATCAACAACACAGAGACATTACAGCTCCACCTTCTAGTACCGGGTCGGACCTCTTTAATCCTGGTGTGATAGATAGAAGCAGGTAACCATGGAAACCCTCCTCAGAGGCTTTGCTCCATATTGACATGACAGCATCACACAGTTGCTGCATCCATGATGAGAATCTCCCGTTCCACCACATCCCAAACCTGCTCTACTGGACTGAGATCTGGTCTGTGGAGGCCGCAGCTGGAGATGATCCGAGCTTTGTGACATGGTGCATCATCCTGCTGGAAGTAGCATCAGAAGATGCTACACTGTGGTCATGAAGGTAAGGACATGGTCAGCAACAAGACTCAGGTAGGCTGTGCTGGTTAAACCAGGACACGTTGGTACTAAGGGGCCCAAAGTGGGCCAGGAAAATCTCCCCCACCATCACACCAGCAGCAGCCTGAAGCGCTGATCCAAGGCAGGATGGATCCATGTCTTCATGATGTCTCCAGCAGATTCTGAGCCTAGCATCTGGACGTGGAGCTGAATGGAGACTCATCAGACCAGCAACGGTTCTCCGTCTTCTATTGTCCAGTGTTTCCTGTTCTTAGCTGACAGGAGGACCCGGTCTGGTCTTCTGCTGCTGTAGCCCATCTGCTGCAAGGCTGGACGTGTTGTGTGTTCAGAGACACTGTTCTGCAGACCTTGGTAGGAACCAGAGGACTTTCTGTTGTCTTTCTATCATCTCCAACCAGTCTGCCCATTCTCCTCTGACCTCTGACATAAACAAGACATTCTGGTCCAGACAACTGCTGCTTGCTGGATATTTTCTCTTCTTCAGACCATCTCTGGAAAATCCCAGTAAATCCTCAGACCAACAACCATGCCACTTTCAAAGTCCCGTAAATCTTCTTTCTTCCTCATTCTGGTGCTCAGCTTAAACTTTAGCAAGTCGTCTTCACCATGTCTACATGACTACATGTGTAGAGTTCCTGCTATGTGATTGGCTGATAGATGCTTGTGTTCAGGAAGTTGGACATGTGGACCTAATAAAGTGGCCGGTGACCATTTTCCAACACCAGACAATTAGATGCTTTGGTTTGGACTTATTTTATTAAATGATGGATTTAAATCAAAGTTGAACTTTGACATCACAGCATTTATCTGCATTCCCAATGAATAAATGTTCAACATCCAATGTGATTTATTAAAAAAAGAGAAAGAATTTGATTTGATTGGTCACAGTACAAGAGTAAAATACTGGAGGGAAAATGGTTCATGGTGTTTTTTTGTTTTTAAAGTAAGACATTGAACTAAATGCACTCACAGTCTGAGAGCAGAGATGTCCTCTTCCAGCTGACCTTTAGCAGCTGCTTCCTTGGAATGGCGGAGACACCAGCCACTGGATGCGGACAAAGCTTGAGTCAGCTTGGATTCCTTTAAGAGAAAACATGCATTGTAGAATTTTCCATTATTTTTCTGCCGCATCTTTTTGGGAAACACCTGTTTGTCCGTGTGTTGGTTACTTTTTACAAACATGTCAGCTAGCAGAAACTAAAGAGCCAGAAAACAACCAGAAGGCCGGTGTGTGGGAGTCCTGATGTGCCCACAGTAAGTGGGAAAACTGAACTACAAGTTCATGTCTAGAAAGAGATTCTCTTCCATTTTTAAATGCATGGTTCAGTCAACAGGCCCGTTCTGTGTGCTCAGACTTTAAGGTAAAACCGTTGCTGACCTTCTCCTGAAGTTTCTGCAAGAGTCGCCTGGCGGACTCCTCGGCTTGCTCGGCCCGGTTTGTGAGCAGAGACAGAGTCTCCTGGTCCTGTCTCGCCTCCTCGTCCTCCCTTTGCTGCCTCAGAGTCTGCAGCTCCTCTTGCAGAACCCGGAGCGCCTCCTGCTTCTGCTTGTGGCTCTGCTGCATGCTCTACCTCACACATGGAGAGAAGCAGTCAGTCAGGCTACCAAAGTTCACTTTTCACCTGTCTAAGAACCAGAATCAGCTTTATTGAATCTGTGGATGTACATAAACGAGCTTCTGAAGAACATTTTAGATATGATGTCTGTAAAATGTGTCAGAGAGCATGCTCCAGTAATTTTTCTGTTAATTTAGCTCAGCCACTGTAACAAAATCCCAAAACAAAGGTAAGTTGAACTGTGGGGGCCCTGCGATAGGCTGATGTATCCTGCTTCTCGTCTGGTAACGGCTGGATTTTCGTTCTCTGGTGGTGAAAAAATGTTTATGAGCTGCTCACAGTACAAAACTCACCACTGGGAAAGTAGTTTTAGGCTCTGGGACTTTTATTAAACAGCTGGTTGACAGGAAGGCGGGTTAGAGAGAGGGGCCCCAGGCCAACTGCTTTGAGGAGCTGATACCCCCACCCTCCCCTGGACTTGTCATTTTAGCATGTATATCATAAAGAAAAGATTTTTTATCTATTTTTTATCTGGATATGTGTGAATTGTATGTATTGTACATTGTGTTTTGCATCATATTATTACATTTTATTCTCTCTTTTTTTCTGTAATGCTGCTGTAAATTGGAATCTCCAAGTCTGGGATCAATAGCGTACGTCTGATTCTGAGCCTGAGATTTGTCAAAGTTGTATTAAAGCCGCTGTGATAGGATGTCCAAACTTCATGAGGATTGGCTGAACATGTGTTAACAGGTGCAACACTGTGAGCTCCTGGAGGGGGCCGGCTTCAAGTGAGAAAACTGAAATAGATATTTCATATCCTCTATCAGCCTGTGATGAAGAGCTCAGTCTGCTTTGCAGCCACGATTTGGAGCATCAGCATCGGAAGCAGACACTCAAAGAACCAGAAGAAGATGACAAAGCAGGCTGGTTCTGTGCTGAAGAAGAACCTTGCACAGGCTGTTAGATATAAAGCATTTCCTCTATAACAGTAATTAAACAAGGTTTCTTCAGTCAGAGGCTTCTTCACCGCTCCTTTTAAGCAACGATGTTGTGTAGATTGATATTAACAATGCAGCTGAATCTGGTGGAGCTAATGGATGTTTTGCTGGCATTTATGTTGACAGACCTGAATCTGAGCAGCCAGTTGAGCCTTTTCCACTTCTCTGTGGTTCAGCTGGGACTTCAGGTGGCTGCAGGTGGACTCCAGGATGTGTGAAAGCTCCTCGGTCGTCTTCATGTTGTCCTGCCATGACAGAGAAAAGAAAGGATCTCACATGGCTGCCTCAGAGTTATCAGTCTCTTTATAAGTGTATAAAGCTCATGAACAAGTTGTTGAAACAAGTAGCTCCAATCTAACGGAAAATTACAAACCTTTTCAAAGTCCAGATGCACAGCAAGCTCAGAGGCCTCTTTCTCTTTGCTGGTGAGTTTGGCCATAAGCCTCTATTAGAGAAGAACAATTTTAACACTGAATAACCTCATGATGACTGCAGATGGTAATAACTCACAATGTTTTCTGCTTCACTGTCAGCCAGTCTCTTCTTTAAGGCCTCTTTCTGTTCCAAGCACACCAGTGATTCTCTCTGTGGACATGGCAAGAGTCAAGAGTCTTTCACACCTAATTTTAGCTGTAAAACTTCTTTCAAGACCTCCACCAATTCCCACACGATAAAAAGGACATGTCTTAATACGAGGATGAAAAAACACTTGGTAAGAAATGAGAAAAATATCCAGACTTTAGACAAGTGAGAAATATCCTAAAACAAATTGTGAAACACTGGTTTCAAGTCCTTTATTGAGTAAAATCGACTTCAAAGCAGCTTGTTGATGCTTCTTTTCACATTGTGTAGTTGGTGACAGTGGCTCAGGTGGTAGAGCACGTTGTCCAGGAAGTGGAAGGTTGGCGGTTCAACTCCCTCCAGTCAGTAATATGAATGTTTGGTGGTGGTTGGAGAAGCTGGTGGCAGGGATTGTCCCCTTCAGCAAGGCTTTGTTAGTTTAAGGGGAAATTGTCTCACTGCAAGGTTTGCTGTTGTGCCTGTAGAGCAAGGTGTCATAAGCTCCACCTCCACAACCCGCCTCGCCTGCAGACACACTGAGCAAAACATCTCCATTTTGATGAAATGTCGAGTAATGAAGTAACTTAAAACCTTATAATACTGCAAACCAGTAAGAACTTCCTTTTGGCAAGTTTTATTTACTGTTTTTAATCTTTATGCCATTAATTTGATTTAGTGTCACCATTAGCATCAAACGGTGTTTGTTTACCGCTAACGGTGTTAGCAGACAGTTTAGCTAGTAACCGTTGTTTTGGATCCTGGTCGTCTTCTGGTGAATGTTTTGTTCCGCTCTATCAATATGCTTTGAAAATAGGCCCTGCCATTGGCCGCTGGCCTTTTATAGGGCGGGAGGGCTGAGGGCTTTGAGAGGAGGGAGGAGCAGGAAATGAACGGGCATCCAGACCGGCTGCTAAACAAGAGGCTGGAGATCAACGGTGTGTGACGCTGTGTGAGATCATGCTATACTCCAGATGATATTACACCTCTAGTGCTTCACATAGTCATGTTTTAACTCCTTCAGTCTAGAATTATTTCCCCTTTACAGAAACAAAACAAAAAAAACATTCTTCTTGAAATAAAAGGAAAGAAATGTTTTTAAGATTGTTTCTCTCAGAGTGAGAAAGTGTGAGAAAGAAACACTGAAAAGAAGCACTGACGGGTTAGTTTTGAGGGTTTTTCATGCAACTTGAAATGAGTGTTTTACAACTTGTTTTAAGATGTTTCTCACTCGTCTAATGTCTAGATATGTCTTCATGTCTCAGAACATTATACCATATTTTACCGCACTAGCAGATTATTTTGCCTAATTATAGTTTTTTACTCATATTAAGACTCATTTAGCTGTGAATGACTGCATGTTGACACTTCTCCAGCTGAGCTTTCTCCTTTCATGTACCTCCAGCTCAGTCCACTCTCTGAGGAGGTCTCGCAGGCTGTGATTGGAGTTGACAAACATCTCAATCTTCTCCATCAGCAGCGACTGCTGTCGTGCCAGCGAGGCTGTATGCAGGTTCGACGTCCGTTTTCCCTGGAAAATAAAAACACAATCATGTTCTCCACTTAGCCACCCTCCCTGTCTGTTCATCATCCTATAAACTGGTCATTTAAAGCAAAACATACTGTCGAGAGGCTGTCGATCGTTTCCTTCAGGGCTGTCAGCTGATTAGATACAGCGACGCCATCTATTTCCGCTTCCACCAGCGCTCTCAGGAGCACGTCTGTATCTCTGTGTTGATCTCGAGCATCCAGTCTATAAATAATAGACAAATAATTCAACTAGAATATTAATATTTGCATTCAATTTTTTCAAGACTACACAGAAGGGTTAGTATCTCGTTTATATTGATGATGATGACGCCTTCATTAACATATTCTACACAAAATCTAGTGACAAAAACTTTGAAAAATATCAAATCAAAAATCAAATTTCAGGAGCAGAGGCAAGTTTCTAAGTGAATTAAAGCTGCTGGTTTAGGACTTAAAGAGCATCAGTGTATTTTATTGCAGTGGGAATCTGGCAGGTTTTTATCTCTCGGTAGAAGAATCTCTTACATCTTTGAGCGGCGGATGTTTTCTTGCTCTCTTAGCAGGATACTGAGGTTCTGAGATACTCCAGCCAGCTCTTCCTCCTGCTCCTCTGCATCTCTCTCCTGTCTGCTCCTCCGGTCTGACTGATGCATCACTCTGCTTGTCTGAAAACATTGTTTTCATTGAACAATTGGTAAGAAATAAATACATAAAGCTCCAGCGGTCTTTGCAATCTTTATTATGCTGCAGCAGGAAATCTGGCTAACAGAGTGCCAGAGCCTGCAGAAGCTGTTCACTCCTCATTCTTCTCCAGGTGCATTTTACCCACATCTTTTTTTTCTGCCAGTCCCCAGAAGTCTAGAGCGCATGGACAGTGGATGCACAAAAACAGTTAAAAAATATGAAATGAATAACAGTCTATCAAGTTCTGCTCAATGACTAGCTAATTTGAGTCAGGTGTGTTAAAGCAGAATTTTTTTTTTTGGTGTGAAGCACTTTGGTCAACCGTGTTGTTTTTAAGGTGCTATATAAATAAAGTGGCGTTAGAGTTGGAGTTGAATACATAGAAAACCTGCTAGATTGCGGCCCTCGTACGTACTGAACTGAGTAGCCCTGGTCTAAACTAACTCTCACATTAATAACTGCCCCTGGAGTCGGACGGTAGCCTAAACTAACCTTTATCTGGAGTCAGACTGGGTTCTGCAGTCTTCAACACAAGATATGAGCGCTATCTCTTTGGCACTACTTGCAAATAAACAACCTCAGCATTGGTATATAACATTGCATTATTATGAAGATGTACATAAAATGATCTGAAACGAAGTAAAAACAGAACATTTGATCAAGGAATACGCACAAAGAAATGCACATGTCTTATGTATGTGACGGCACGAGTTCTGACGAGGACCAGAGGGCAGGAACAAATTACACCAGTCTTAAAAGCGCTGCATTGGCTCCCAGTACGTTTCAGGATTCATTTATGGTTCTTTTAGTGGTTTATAAATGTCCTAATGGTGTTGGACCTTCTTATTTATCTGACCTTTTAAATCATGAACCCTTGCGGACCCTGAGGTCCTCTGGTACCCGCCTTTTACTTGGTGAGGACCAAGACATATGGTGAGGCCTCTTTCCATTGTTACGGCCCTCGTGTGTGGAACAGTCTGCCAGAGAACCTCAGGGCTCCAGAGACCGTTGATGTTTTTAAAAAAGAGGCTTAAGACATTTTTAGGTTAGCTTTTAACTAAATTTAATTTATCTTAATTTTTCATCATTTTATTTTCATTTTACTAAACTATATTACTTTTTTTATTTATTCATTCTTAGCTGTTCTCATTGTTTCTTAAAGTTATTTAATCTTCGCTTTAACTCCAGTGTTTTCCTCCGAGGAATCCTCCACACCGGGGGTTTTGCCTGCTCGGTCTGGGGACTGTTGCCGTGGTGATCGCCCTTGATGGGTGGCTGGGGCCCTGCACTGCAGTCTTATGGCTGTGGTGTGGGCCCCAGTCTGCCTTGATTGTAGTGGTTGCCATGGCGCACGACTGCTTTGTGTGTGCGTGTATACATGCGTATGCGTGACTGTGAGAGTGTTTTTTATTATGTAATCTATTTTGATGTGTGTAAAGGCTTGTTGTATTTTTAATACGTTTTTTTTATCATGTAAAGCACTTTGTGTTGCCTTCCGCGCTGAGTGCTTTATAAATAAAATTTTTATGATTTATATTCCAACTGCGCCATTGCATAGTATCAACAACTTTTCTATTGTATTTTTATTTGCTTAAAAACATAAAGCCCTCTTGCAGTTTTAGAGACATACTGTCTTTAACTAACCATGACAGTGAGACAAAGCAATGCAAGGAGACCTGAGGTGTGTAGGAGCCCACGTCTCTTCTGCAGGACAGTCTTCCAGGAGGAATCCAAGGCGTCCGGGATTTTGGCCTCCCTCTATCTCTTCTTGCATCATCATTCGCCTGATTCTGAATCAAAAGAAAATCCTCATGTATGAAGTTTAAGCTTTCGTTTGCAGCTTTTGATATTTTCATATAACTATCCACAAAAAAAGTATCTTAAAAATCAGGAAAAGTTAATTAAAATGAACCAATCCCTCCAAGTTAATTCAGTTTGGTAATAATTGAAAGGACACTGTGGTGGGGATTGTGTTTATTTACATTCTGATAACTCTTTATCTGATTTTAAAAGTAACATCAAAACACAAAGTTTCTGAAATAGCACTTACCTGCGGTGGTTTGCTAGGACTCCTCCTCATATGAACATGTACAGGTGTTGTCTCCGGTACGTGAACGTGAACCGGTGGCGAATCCCGAGTTTTCATTTTTCTTTTCTGAGATCTAATAACAGCGTTTAAAGCACGTTAGGGCTCAGTTAAAACCTGGCCAAACAAATATGGAAAGGGTATAGGTCATTTTTGCAGTGCCACACGATTTGCCCCCAATACAAATCTCGACTTTTGTCTGTGGAACAGGACGGTTGCTTGGCTCGAAAAACGAGCTCTTTGATTGGCTGGTGCGCAATATCTTCATTCCTGATTGGATAAAGGGAGTTTTCCTTGCTCGTGGTAACCATGGCAAGTAACGGACAAGGCTGATGCAGCTTTCAAGAACCTCGGAAATTGAGGAAAACACAGGTTTGTTCATTTGGAATGTCCACCATTAGATCCAAGTCCAAACTTAGTAGCAAACATAACAAAAGTGTGTGAGCTTTTTTTTTGTGTGTGTTGAACATCTTTAGCCGTCGTATACACAATGTCAGCACAAAACCGGGCTGATATAAATGATAAGCGACTTGGATGTTTCGGTTACGTCTGTCGTGTACTATATGCAATTACCTCTCGACTCAAAATTGAGTTATTTTTGCTTTTCTCAAAAGGTTAGATTATCATGTTTCCAATATTGAATAATGTTCTCTAAAAGAAAAGAAATATTAGATTGTACTAGACATTCTTCTTAATGTAAATTACGTTTTAACTTTTGTACCGTATTGTGCGGATGGATGGTTCAGAGCGGTCGACATAGATAGGCTGTAAGAGCGGTCACGTGGGTCATGAAGCCTCCAATAGTTCCAAACAAACCCCGCCCGCGCTGCCAGATTCTGCTACGGAACAGACAGCAGCGATCAGATTACTGAGCGTGAAAACTAAATAACGTACTTGCTGCCCATACACTTTTGGCAGGGAATGCATTATTATGTTAATGTTTTTTTTTAACTTATGGTAAAGTCATGTTTGACAACAGATTAAATTAGTGTAACCAGCACAATAATTTCATACATTTTTGGAGGGAAATATTCATATCAATCAACGAGCTAGCATTTATTAAAGATCAGACATGATGGTCCTCTTTAGCCTCTATATTTCTTACTGCTAACCGTCCTTACAATTCACTTTTGTAAAGTTAAATTATTAGGTTGTTAGGGCTTACTTTAATCTAATTATTAAAGCCAGCCATGTGTCCCAGCAGTATGGACAGTGCTTAAAGTCAAAGACACAATGCACACAACACCGAAGATCCCCTTCAGATAGTACTGTGTCTTTTAGCTGCATTTCAATAGTTTGTATTTAAAAGTTCAAATGTGCACTGTCCCTCTTAAACTGGATAAAAATTAAAAAAAACCTGATCATAGTTTATGTTCTTCCCTTTTTGTCTTGTTTTTACTTTAAATTATTCTTCATATATTCTTATGTTTTTAATGTCTTAGTAAAGCCTTTTGAATCACCACGTTGTTGAATTGTGCTGTACAAATAAAGTTGCTTTGCTTTGAATGGAAAAGGAAATGTCTCACTGAGTAACTACTTGGTTTAACTAAAAACCTGACCTACCGGTGGGACTGGCACCGACAGGCACAAGAAAACAAGTGAAACCTTAAAAAAAAAAAAGTTTTTTAATGACATAAGCAATAGGGGAAGGCACTAAAGTAAAAAAACAGTTTCAGTGCATAATGAAATGATAAAATAAACTTTGGGGAAAGGAAAAATTCCTGCCTGCTGCTCCTGAACAAAGAATGTTTAAAACAATGACAGTAATAGCTAAATAGCTTCAGAACATAAATGTAGAAGAGCTTTAAGGGTAAAACATAAGCTATATTAATTAGTGTTACCAAATAAGCGAACATGTATATGTGAAAAAGTAATGCAGGAGTAAAGAGGGAAGATAAAAGTGACAATGAGTGAATAGAGAAGCACGGGAATTGGTGAAATATAAGTAAATTAGGAATAAATTTAGGTGATTACTATTCAGTTATTGGTGCATGGAACATAGAAATCAAAAGAGGACAAGGCCGTTTTAATAAATATTTGAACAGTTTAAATACAATTTAATGGAGAAAAGTCAGTAGGCTCTGAATATTTACCTAACCGGTCACCCACTCTGATTTTCTATTATATGTAATGGTAATATAGAACATTTTACAGACAAGATAACAGTCAGTCATGGTGAACTGTGCAACATTTGGATGCTCCAACCAGTCGAGGGGCTTGCCAATGTATGGATTTCTGATGGACCCAGAACGGAGGAAGAGGTGGCTTGTAATGTTCGGCAGGAAGGATTTTAATATAGCTGCACAAATAAGCAACAGTAGGAAACTGTGTAAGGTACATTATGTCTATAGAGGTGACAGAACAATAATATTACATTCTTTTATATGTTTCCACTATTCTAAGCCATATTGAAAATCAAATTCTATGAATCTATTAATAACAATGTGCTTGATCAAGCAAGACCCTTAACGCTACTGCCTAACCATTGTAAGTCGCTTTGGGAAAAAAACATCAGCTAAATGACTGTAATGTAATGGAAAGCATTGGCAATAACTGCAGTTTGATTTGGCATTTGGAACTATTGAACGTCTACAGTAACCCGGAAGTGTGCCGCCATTTTCTGTACATGGGAGTCAATGAGAGTGTCGCGACTGAGTACATCTTTTTTTTTTAAATTCTTTGTTCAGTAAATTCTTGAAACATACCGATTGATTGAAAAACGAATAAGAAAACAAGAACAACAAAGAACAATCGCAACTGAGTGTATCGACAGCTCTGGGATGGTTGAGATGACAGGCCTGTATTTCCGGTTTCATTAATGGCATTTCCGAGCGTTGGCTAGCACTAGCAGCATGCTAACAATGATATTAGTCGTTTTTTATTTTTAGTGATGACAATCATTACACATGTTTATACTTATCAGTGCTTTAAATTAAACTGTGTGATTAATCTGGCACTTTTAAATTTTCCACTCAACAGCCTCCTTCGAGCTCATCCCATGCACTGCGTCAGCTAAAAACAAAGTTGTTAGCCGTTTAAGCTAGATAAGTGTGATTACGATGACACATACGAGGAGCCTGTTTGAGATTTTAATACTAAATCATGTTTTAATTCTTGTCTTCTACCCATCCACAAACCACCCCTTTGAGTCATGTGCAGCCATGGAACAAGAGCGTGAAACCAGCACCGACACGTTGATACTATGTAGAGCATGTGGACACGAGCTCTCTTCCGGGACTAACATCCCATCTCCCCTTTTCACTTAGATTATTAGACCTGTAGATTTTAACAAAGGTCTGAGCCAGCAGCCTTTTCTTCATTGGTTACAGCAGAGGCTTTACCATTAATCAACACCAGGTATCCATAGTCTTTATTAATGCCATTCATCTTTTGAACCATGTTCCAAACCTTTTCAAGTCTAGTCTCCCTTCCAACAGAGTTACAGAAGGTCCTCCAATATTCCGTCTTTGAAAACCTCACTGTCCACCTGACATTAGCCTGTGCAGACAGAGGTGGCAGGTTGGTGCAGGTAAAAGGGTTTTATTTGCTCAGTACTCAGGAGCAGGGACGAAACACAGATCTGACCAAAACAACTGAAAACCAGGGGACATATATACACAAAGGGAGTAATTGAAAACAGGTGAAGTGGACGAGAAATCAGACCAGGTGAGTAAACGAACCAGGAACAGAGACTACAGAGCAGATGAGGGAAACAGGACAACTAAACTAAAAACATGACAAGACCAATTACCCAAAACATGAACATAACAGAACCCAAACAAGCCAAAAACCAGAACTAATAAACCAGGATCAGAAAAACAAAAAACCAACCCAAACACAAACCATAACATAGAGATTTAACAACAGCATCACAGTCACCTGTCCACCATGGAACAATCTTCTTTTTAGTCTTACCTCCCCCTCTTGGTATAGACTGTCTCGCCGCCTCTAAAATAGATCCACAGATGACCATATTCAACTTATCATCATCAGAGAGGTCAACATTCTCCAACTCCTGATCGCAGGTACATCAAAATTTGCCCCAATCAGCCCTGTCAAAGGACCACTTAGGCAGCCTCACAATGTCACCGTCACCCCCCCTCAACCCAACCTGAGTCAGTATAGAATAGTGGTCACTTCCCGAAGTCATGCCTTTAATCACCTACCACGTGCATAATCCCGCCAATGAATTCGATAGTAATGTGAGATCAATAGCTGTCTCAGGCCCGATTCGTATGTTCAGGCTGGTCCCCTCACCATTATTAGGACACACAAGATTCCGTACTTCCATTATTTCCTCAATAACAAGCCCATTCACATCATTGTTACCCGATAAATTACTATGAGCATTAAAATCATCACACCAAAACACCTTTCCCTCCAACCATGTCGTAACCTCACCCAACAATTCTATCGACAATCTTTTATATGAATTATAAAAATTCACCACCTTGAACGACCACTCGCCCGCCCATACTTCAATTGCTATACACTCTAAAACTTTCCCTTTCCCCAAAAGTCTATATGGCACGTCTCGCCTCACAAAAATTACACACACCGCTCCACAACCCTGCTCCCTATCCCAGCGGACACTATCATATCCCTGGACAACAAAGTCCAGTGTCGATTTCAACCATGTTTCTTGAATACAGATAATTTAAGGTTTTTCCCTCAACTCATTAAATTAGGCCTTAAATTCTAAACCGTTTACTATCAGACTTCTGGCATCCCACTGCAGTACAATCATACAGCCAGGTCACCTGGTCCATCCTGTCTGCCATCATCCTCAAGTTTGTGTTTCAGCTGTTCCCATGAGACATCTCTCAGTCCCAGATATTTCTCCGCTCCTTTCACAATTATTTAAATTTTTTCAGTTTTATGTTTCACCTGTTTAAAACAATTTATAACATATGCACCAAACAATGTGATCTGCCTATTTTCAGGTCGGTCCACCTCAGGTCTCACACTTTGCACTATATCAAACTTCCACTGTTGTCCTTGCACCTTGTTAATTTTGTGCTCCCCACCACACTTAGAACATCTCTGCTTCCCCTAACAAACAGCAGCTACATGACCAAACTTCTGGCATTTGTAGCACCGCAGCGGGGAAGAAAAAAATGTCCTCACCGGAAAACTCATGCAGCCTAACTTAACCTTATCAGGGAGCACAGGTGCTGAGAATTCGAGAAGCACAGACAAACTATCCACCTATTCACCGTTAACTGTCCTCTGCAACCTTTTGAGGTTAGACACCTCCACCCCATGTATGCATGTAAAGTTTACTAACCCTATCCCCTAACCCTAACTTCTTCACTTTCCTTGACAAAGCTACAGGGCTAAGCACATGTTCATCTTCTTTCTGAAATTTAAGAATAATTTTTATGTCCTCCCTCACAATCTTTCTACGCTCAATATGAGCACCTTCATCCGAACTGATATCATCTAGGTATCTTTTGCCTCGTTGACCGTCATCCCTCTTCCTCGTCCCCCAAAGCTAGACACCGGAGTCCAGCAACCTACTTCCATGTTATCATCAGTCCCCGCTCCCGTGGCCGTCATCCGTTCCAGTCACAAACCAGCTCTATGCCGAACCGCCTGCTCGTCAGTCGGAAGGGTCCTAGATAGGGCAGGGCAATAATTCAATATCAATATTTATTGCAATATACTTTTATTCAATAACGGTGATATGAGTTCTGAACAAATTTCCGATATTTCGATTTACATACAGTATAAGATTACAGCGTTTCACTGACTGTCGTTCAAGCCGAGCAGAAAGAGCTGCAGCACATTGGCTACGTAAGTGATGACGTACACCACAGACACGGAGCCTGACCAACGAGCCCCAACCAAGCCCAGCAGCAGCATATATTAAAAAATAAATAAATAAAAATAAAGAAAGCCCAGCAGCAGTTGGCTGTGCTCAGCACTGTAGAAGGCTAGGCTAGGCTAGGCTAGGCTCCAACGCTGCTAGTTTTGGCTAAAAAGCGAGTGCTCATGTCTGTAATGCAAACGTGACTGAACAAGCTTCTACAAGCGAAGAGAAAGCAGACGAAGATGTGGAGAAAAGACTAACTCGGTGGTATGGAAGTGGTTTGGTTTAGTGTCGCCAACTTAGCCACTTTGTCCTGTTGGTTTTCATTCCACTTTAGCGATTTTTTATTTATTTATTTTTTTAATGACAAGCAACAGCTCTTGCGACTTTTTCTGGTATTATTGGAGACTTTTGGGACTGACGCCTCCCCTTATCCCCCCCGTCCAAAAGCATGCATACGAGACTTGGTCCTGACGCAGCTCTCAGCTGCATCAGAGCAGGAGATCAGACCTGTTTCATCACCAGACTTAAAATGAAGTTTTTATGGAGTTTCATAGACTTGGCTAAATAATTCTTAGTTTTACAGCATCTGTTGTGGCATTTTTGGCAGTTTTATTTTGTTTAAATCGATATCGGAATTATATCGTATCGACCGAAATTTAGAATCGTGATACAAGTTTTGGCCAGCCTTAGTCCTAGACTGAACGTCGTCCTCCCCTCGACCCCAGCCACTTTTACTGGTTCCCAGGGTTCCTTTTACTGTCCGGGAGATCAAGCGGAAGTGATGTCATGCATGAGCCCGTCTTTGTTTTCCTTTCCTTCTTCAGTTTTTGTTTGTTCGCTTTTTTTTCTTTTTTTTTTGAAGGTTGGCAAACGAAGTTAAGCGATGTATTACTGTCACCATTCAAGTTCTGTCTTTCTTTCTTTCTTTCTTAGCCTGATAAACTCTCAGGCTCTGGACTCCGAAAGCTGGCTGTGTGAAGCTCGGTGACCTGCTAAGGACTTCTACTACCCACCTGTCTGGGCTGTTCAACATCAGGTCCAGCAGACTGCTGACCAGGCTGGTGGAGGAGGTTCGTGCGCCGTTATCTGGGCCCCTCAGAGTTTTTGCTGAGGACAAGGCAGTTCTAGACCAGTGGGCAGCCGGTGTGAACTACCTGTTTCCATCTCTAACTGTCTCTCCCGCCACTAGTCAGTGGCAGGATGAAGAGGACATCTTGTTGTCCTTTCGGACCCTGGTGTCAGGGGACTTTGAAACTTTGGTAGGACGGCGCTGTATCTGTTCAGCGTGAAGGTCTCCAATTTCCGCACCCTGGTGGGGGTGAAGGTGTCGAGGTGGATGGAGGTTTTTGGCAGGGCTGTGTCCACAGGGGGCTGTTGGAGGTCCCTGTAAAAGCCCCCCCATCGATAAACGGATGGGATTATACATGGGGCCATAGCTACAAACAGGTATCTGGTGCACCTCAATCCTGACACAGGGGAGGGGTGTCCTTTCTGTTCGCAGCCTGAGACGCTCCAGCATTTGTTTACTCAGTGTGGTAGACTGGCTGGACTCTTTAGGCTCTTGGGGACTAGGTGTACAGTTTTCTTTTTGTTTGTGTATTGAAGGTCCATGTTATTCTGCGAGGAACAAAAATGTGCACAAACTTGTTAACTTCCTCTCAGGACAGGCCAAGGTAGTGGTCTGGAAAACCAGGAAGAACCGTGCCAGGGGTGTGGGGAGGGTGGACGTGGTGAGGATGATGACAGGGATGCTGGCAGCTCGACTCAGGCTGGAGTTTGAGTTTTACAAATTAACTGAAAGGACTGATGAGTTCGTGGGAATCTGGGGGGTGAGGGAGGTGCTGTGTTCAGTCAGTGAGAACTGGTTGGGGTTGCATTTCGGAGGGTGGTACTGGTAGGTGGGAATGTTTGGAATGTTGTGTATTATCGATGTGTGTTTGTTTGTTTTTTGGTTTAAGTTTTTTGTTTTTCCTTGATCTGTTTGTTTTGTTGTAGTCATTTTAACAAAAGTGTTTTGAAAACTTTCTTTCTTTCTTTCTTTCTTTCGTGTTTATACAAACACAGGCCACTTTGTTAGGACCCCCTTTTTGAGGACGAAATTTGAGGACGTACCCCTCAAAACAAAGAAAAGAAGAAGAAGAAGAAAAAAGCTCATGTAAAAAAATTCTGGAACTGTGAGCGTTTATTTTTTAATTATTCTACTGTCTTCTACGTAGCTAAAAGGCTCCTTATCTCCTGATTTGATAAGAAAAATTTGTGTCAAAATGGACCTGGAGGTGGGGAAGTCTACAATGAGGGGATTTAAAAGAAAACTGCAAAGCTTATTTAAATGATTGTCTCTATAGAGAAAGAAGAGAAAAATGCCTACATTTTTATGCATAATTTGTATATATACAGGAGAAACTATGGGTGGGAAAGAAGTTTAAGGACCTTTCTGAATCGTGTTTAAGGCCATAATTTACAGTGCATGACGTTACTCTGGAGAACAAACATTCTGCGATAAAATCTCAAATTGATAAAAACTTGAACTGCAATTGTGCCACAACTGTAAAAGATATCAAAATGGCATTTCAGACAGTAAAGGGTTTAATTTTAATGCAGTTTAAACTATAAATTAATTTTCTTTATGAAAGTATGCCTAAGTTAAGTGTTCTAAAATGGGCTTGATTTTTCATTAACGCAGGTAGCATCCCATTCACTGCTATGAGAGGTATGTTTATCTTGGGTTTTTCTTAATACTATGCAATGGATGCTGTGCAAAAAGTCTTGACAGTGGAATAAGAATGGGAAATAGTAATATGTGTGCCTTGATGGCACCAATAATAATTTATTATAAGTCATATTTTTTTCAGATTTCTTTTATTACAAAAAAAGGCACCAAATACAGGCATTATACTGATAGCATTGTTCGTTTGTTTTTTCCCCCATAAATGATAGCACCAAAAATATAATTATATTTCCCACAACTCGTTCTCTTGTTTAATAGGCACACAGTTAAAACAGAAGGTGGGATTACAGAAGATACGTGTAAACATCTCCTATGAATACAAAGATTTTTTTCTTTTGCCGTGCTCTCCAACTAGTGTCATACACACACACATACACACACAAATAAAAAAAAAGACAGTGACTTTATTATCATGAGTACATCAGTAGCTGAGCTGTAACATAACATACATGAACCAGAAAAATATAAGCAAAATGTGAAATGAGGAGATTGTGTCTTTGGACACAACAAAGGCAAACAGAGACATAAAATATAACATTTTTGTTAAGAATTATTTCCATTAGAATAGTAGTAAGGCTAAAAAGCAGTCAGTCAGGTGGACAGAATCTTTTGCGTCTTTTTTATTACAATTGTATGGAGATTTACACCTTCACACTTCAAAAGAGAAATACTTTGGATGATTTGCTTTGAGTGGCATGAAAACCAAAAATACTGCATGGCACTTAATATTGGCAGCTGTCAGAATACAGTAAAAACACAAAAATCTGACCTCCGTTCGACATGACAGTACAATGTCTCAAAGTAAGGCTTGAAATACAATTTTTTTACGTCCTAACAAATCTCCTGGCCATGAAGAAGGGAATAACGTAATAGGACATAATTGCACTTAATGGTACCATTCATTTTTGTTCTTTACACACACTGTTTGTGCTTAATACTTTCAACAGGAGTTAGAAGCAGCTGTAGCTGATGCAGAAGTGGTAAAAAATTCTTCTTATTTGTATTTCTGAAGTGTAACTGCAGAAAAAGCCTTCCACATGAGCTACTACTCCACACAGTAGTGACATTTAAAGCAGTGAGATGACCTGATGCAGCAGAGAAAAGTATGCTTTGTTTCCACAATCACCAGTGTCTGAGCTACCGTTCAACATTTTGGTGCTAAAAGTTACATAAATGTCAAGTAAAACTGAAATGAAGTGGACGATTAGATGCAGGTGTTTTCAGCTGAGCTGTTCCTGAGGTTGACCACTTCCCTTTTGTTCTTCTAAATGTGGTATAAAAATACATTAACAAACATTTTGTTACGTTAAGTACAAACTTTCTTTTAGAAAATACCTTTTTATTTTTTTATCTTCCTACTCTTCCTTGTCAGGGTTTCAGACCTCCGTGCCGTCGTTGAGGTTGTTGTGGAGTTTCACCTCCAGGTTGACTTGCTTCACTTTGGTCTTGTCGTTGGGCTCCTGGTTGCGGTTGATGTTGATGTTCCTCACCGTGCAGTGCCCGGTGCCGAAGTTCTTCTCCACACACTTGTCCATGCACACCTCCACCTTGGTGTTGAGCGGGTACTCCTCGTAGATTTTCGCAGAGCTCTTGCTCTTCTTTGTGGTGAAGGCACGTCGGCAGCGGCGGAACAGGAAGCAGGAGGCCAGCAGGACCAGGACCAGCAGGGTGATGGCGGCTACTCCGCCGCCCACAGAACTGCCCACGTGGGCGTTAAAGGTGGCGGAGGGGCCGACTTCAAGGCGAAGCGACTTCATGTTGGTGCCGTTCTTCACCTGATCGCCCTCGTTGTCGTAGATGAGTGATTCGTCGAGCGTCAGGCGACCGCTGCGATCCACAAGGTCGCGCTTGGGGCGGCTCAGCTGATAGGTCAGCGAGCGCTGGACCCTGGGGCTGGAGCGTGACTCTGGGCTGATCACGTAGATCACCTGCAGGTACCACTGATGCCCCGCCTCCACCTATCAATACCAGAAAGCAAAATGGAAGGAAAATATAAGGTTTACCTAAACGAGGTGTAAAAAACTGAGGATTAATGTCGAAGCAAACATATTTTGTGGGATAAAGAAAAAAAAAGCCGTTATTTGCTTTTTTTGTCCGCTGGTTTTCTTTTTATGTAAAAATGGATGTAGAATCTCAGCTTTTTTAAGTGAAGTCAACATCTGGACAATAGTTATTTCAGAACAGCCTAATTAGTCAGATTATGAGGGAACATGAGATAATAAAAATATTGCCACTAAAACAAACACATAACAGAAACTATTTACACTTTTTCCTCATTTCCAGTTATTTCTGTTACTATTTACCTGCTATTTGACTTCAGGAGGCCACGCCCCCAACACGCACCTCTGACCATCAATGATGCTACGGTGCTACAAACCTTGTACCCGTTCCTGGGTGTGCCCGTCACAGAGGACCTCTTCTGGACCACCAACACCACGTCACTGGCTAAGAAAGCCGACCAGCGTCTCTACTTAATCCGCAAACTGAGGAAAGCTAGAGCCCCGCCCCCTTCTACAGAGGCACCATGGAGAGCGTCCAGACCAAAGGCATCACCGTGTGGTACGGCGCCTTCTCAATGACGTCCTCAATGCATCGTGAGAGCAGCTAGGAAAATCGTTGTGCCTTTCTACCCTCCCATCTACACCTCGCCTCACCCGTGAAGCCCTCTGCATCATGAGAGACCCCACCCACCTGTCACAGCTTCTTCAGCCTGCTGCCAGCAGGAAGGAGACAGCGGACCAGGATCAGCAGACCGAGGGACAGCTTTGTCCACCAGGCTGTCAGGATGCTGAACTCTCTCCTTGCTCTGCCCCCCTTCCACACACCCTGGACTCTGACTTCCCCCATCAACACCCTCAGGAACAAGCACACAGCCACTTTAACCACTTTAGTCAGACCATGATTAACTCGATCTTAGTTTTTTGCACTATAACCATAAACATATGTTGCACTGACTGTAATTTGCCTTGTCTATTTATTATTGTGTTGTCTTTACTTAATGATATTACTTGTTTTATTTATTGGCTTACTTCTTGTATTTTATGCACCAAGTTTTGAGAGACCAAACCTATATTAATAATAATAATTTCTGTTTGTCCTGTACATGATGCACAGTTGACAATAAAGCTGACTTTGCCTTTTCTCACTAAAGCAACTCCAGCTCAGCCGTGCATCAGAAACGTCTTCTTGGCTTTATTCCAGCCATAGAGGAGCATTAT